>PVJA010001485.1:0-15635 GCA_004027025.1 Myocastor coypus | reverse complement strand
TGCAGGTCATATGTATACTTTTTCTGAGACTCTGATTAGTGATCTAGAATTCCTATCTGATCACTCTGTAAGTTTGATTATTTAAAAATAGTTTGTCATAAAACATTTATTTATTTTATGTTTTTAGTACAGGGTCTCACCATGTAGATTGGACTCTTAGCGATTCTCCTGTTTTTAGCTTCCCAAGCTCTGGGATTGCAGGCATGTGCCACTATGTCTAGTCTCAGTGCTCCCACTGAGCTGGGGATTGAATCCTAACCGTTGAGTTCTGCCTAAGCAAGCTCCTTCATCTGCTGAGCTATCTGCCAGCCCCCAAATTTTTAATTTATTATTTCCTGTAAAATAAAAAATGAAAATTACCCTCTTGCTCCCAGTTTTATTTGCATATTATATATCACGTAATAAAATCTCTTAATTTCTCCTTTATTTTACAGATATATGAAAATACTAATTTTTATTTCCCTTTTGCTCTGTTGTGGTTAAAATGGTTTGTTTTGCTTACATATGTATACAGTATGGTTGAGGGAGAGAGACATAGCATCTGTGAACACACTTTGTCCACACATGTTATCATTTTAACCTACTTTGGAATTATTTAAGCTGCTTATTGGCCCTATTGCTCATTTTCTTTGAAAGAAAACACAATTCATGTTTTGTCATTGGGAAATACAACATTTCCTTTGGTGGCATTTCATGTTTTTGTACTCAAATTTTGCTAGTGTTAGGGTTTGTGTACCCAGTTTGTTCTTATGTACGAAGTTCTTTGAAATATGAGTGAGTTCAAAAGTTTAGACTGTAGGAGAGATATGTTTACTTATTGCTTAGCCCACCTTCCATGATGGAGATCTAAGACTAGAAGATGCATCATAATAATCACAGTGACAGATCTGATAGCTTTCCGATGTTTTAGCCCATAATATCGAGACTAGGACTAGGGATTTCTTATTTCTTAGCTTCTTATTCTCAAATTTTGGGATGGTGGTTTCCTTAGTACTGCTAACTAACTTCTGTTCATTCCTCATATGCCAGGTACATGGCCAGGAGGTACCTGCTTCTAATTCTCATTGTTGCTTTATGAGTTACAGGTACTGTGAAAGTACAAGTGAAAAAGTACACATACATATAAATATAAATAAATATAAATGAATTATAAAGTAAATATTTGTGTAGTAAATTATTTCTAAAATATAAACAAGCAAATCAATGAATATAGTTCTCTTATAGTCAAATAAGTTTGAAAGTATGAGGCTCCCATACAGCTTAAAGTGCTAAGTTCATCTCTGCTCTGCTGCTTCTGATGTTGTTCTTTTGTTAAGCTCAAGATAATGAGCACTAACTATGCCAGACATGTCTCAAGGTGCTCAGAAGACAGCAGCCAAAGAGCAGACAGACCAGAAAGAATTCAACAAATGAACATACACCAGAGGCTCTGACACTGTAGAGAACATATTGGGTAAGAAGGATAGAAAGCACAACTTTCTGGAAAAACTTAGAAAAATGTGAGAAGCTATTATGATTATAGATTCTGTTTTAACCATGTAGGATAGTATGAAAAAGGCAAGAGTTAGTTGTGTTTGTGGGTAACCTGTCCATAAACTAAAGCCTCGCCACTCTCCAATCCAAGCAAGACCTGTTTCACATCTTCATTAAAGTGATGGTGACTTTACTGGCCTACAGTGTGATAATCTGAAAACTTGAAAAGCTAATTGATGGCACATCTCATAATGTGACCATGTACAAGGCAGACAGATGTTAGTTAAGTGGTTAAAGTTTAAATGTTGGAATCCTCAGTGTGTACATTCCCCCAGGTTTTATTACCAGACACTTAAATAACGATTGTGAGAATTTTCCTATGAAAGTTTTTTCTTTAAAAAATAATTTAAAAAATATTTCGTAAAGAATTTGCAGGGGTCATTTATTTCTTTTGTTAATTTGCAGAAGTAAAAATTTAAGATTAAAAAAAAAAAGGATGAACAAAGACATATTTCAAACACTGAAGAAAGAAGGTTGTGACCATTAAGTTGGTATCTAGATTTTTGTTCAGAAGGAGACAAAAGCCATCGCTTTTTGCCATTGAGAAGCTGTACTTTTGGTCAAAAACTCTTCACTGGCCTGGATCTGGCACTGAAGTACCTGCTCAGGATCGTTTCCTTGGTTCTCTCTCTCTCTCTCTCTCTCTCTCTCTCTCTCTCTCTCTCTCTCTCTCTCTCTCTCTCTCTCTCTCTCTCTCTCTTTTCCCTAGTAGGTTCTGTCAGATTCGTGTTTTTCACATGACACACAACCGTTTGTTTTTAACAGGTTGGAGAAAGGAGTTCTTGTTTTCTCTCTTTATGTAGACTTAAAAAGTATCCTTTCCTGTTTCTGCCCTTCATTTCCCTGTCATCATGCCTACTGATTGATCAGCTAGCATGGAAATTATTTAGAGTCAGGCAATCCAGATAGACATGGAAAATAGCTTACCTGAATAAAGCTTCACTGCTGAAAACTATTTGTTGTACAAATCACAACATTGTAAAACCAGAGTATTCTTATGTTGGGAAACATACTCAGTTCTTCTATAGTTCTTTATTTACTCTGCTAGTGAATGTTTAAAGATGTAGTTCTTTTGCAATCATCCATTTCTTATTGTGGTCTGAAAAGGGATATTTTGATTTCAAATACATGTAAACAAGACTTAATTTCCTGGTATGTGCAGTATGTATAATTATATTTAGAATATGTTTATCATAGTTCTAGGAAAATTTAACTACTCTTGTTAGAAAATGGGCCAGTGCATTCTGTGCAATTTGCATTTGAAATTTAGTTTCTTGTAAAGACAAATAACTTTGTGGATTTACTATGACTTTTAATTATAAAGAAATAATTATATTCTATGAAAGTGGATTCTCTGCTTTGATTCAAAAATTCAGTGCATTAAATAGGTGTATGTTGCTGGTTTTGTGAAGCATGTGTTTTGTTTTCTCTGGATACTAAGAGGTAGAAAGATAAGGCAACAAGAGTGGAGAAAAGATACAGTTGGTAAAAAGATGCTTGTAAATCTTTATAAGCATCACAAATGAGAGATTGGAAAAGGTAGAAATGAAAGCTGGAATAAGATTTTCAAAATTTAAGAAGCTTACAAAAATTTTTGTGAATTAAACATTCTTAGGACTGTTTTTGTCATTCCCTCCAATACTGTAATTATTTTTCTCTTAACTGTCTACATTGTTACTGTAGTTTATGGAAAGTGGAAAAAGTAAGTAATTGAGTTCATACAATGCCATCTTTTTTTTTAATGTCCAAATGAAATTTGGGATTACAAATAATTTTCTTCTTGCTCTCATGCTAAACTTTTGTACAAAACCCTGAAGTTTGTGATTCGAGCATTGTGGTGACTTCTTTCTGAAAGTATTCAGGATACTTGTCTTATTAGTTTGGATAAATATTTAAAAGATGTATTGTAGGACACACTGAGGAGTGACTGCACAGAGAACTACCCTGACACTCACTGGTTACCCTTATCATCTTGAAAAGGCCTCACAGACTATATGAATTTGACCCAAGGGAAAAATACATATGCCTTTCCTCCAAATTTCTGGTTTCTGTTGTGTTGGCACTATGATGTTGTTAGTTCTATTTTAGAAATACCACACTAGCATAGGATAAATTAAATAAATGGAAAGGGATAATGGGAAACGTAAGGGTCCTCATTTAGCACATCTTGAGCTTCATTTTTGTCTTTTAAGGAACCTGCAGTTAGTAGGCTTGAGTTTCAAAACTAAAACCCATATCACTAATATGCCCCTCCCCCTGCCTTTTAATTGGCTAGGAAGCAAGGAACACAGGTATGGGGGCCGCTCTTTCCCTGTAATATTGTGATTGGTGCTGTCACTGCACTACTGTGGCTCCTCTGTGACTCCCTGAAGGACTGCTTCAGGCTGCCTCAACTTCCTCCACCTTAGATGCCCGAGTGTCTGAAGCAGCACCTTGGGTTAACTCAGTAGCTAGACTCTAGCACATGTGGACTGAATCTGTTTATCACTTTGGAACAAAAGTACAAAAGGAACTTTTATATCTGTGGCACTGTAGGAAATTATCTATTCCTGATAAAAGTATTGTAGTACCCTTGCTTAAGGCAAGAATTTCAAACATTGCTGAAATAAACCCATCCATTCATGAAAAATGAAAAAAAAAAAAAAGAATCTCCCCATTATTATCTATGGTGGGTGACTATTGCAAGATGTTTTGCCGCTCATTGTCTCATACCAGAGAAGCACACTGTGGGCTGTTGTGTCACCAGATGTAGCCGACATAGGTATGGCAAGCAGTGGTAACCCTGGGCTGATTTCCTTTTCCCCATTGCTTCACAGGAAGAACCAACTCCTTATGTGTGTGTTTGTCTCAAGGTGTTTGTAGAAATTCCTTTTTTACATCTTTTTATATTCATCACTACAATAAAAAGTTTCTCTATATTATTTTTACATTATATTTTTTATAATTTAAAAGATAGTGTCCTTTTTAATAAGAAAATTTTACTCATTTTCAAAAATAACTAGAAATACTAGGCAGAAATGTTACTTGACTCTTATTCATTGGGTAGCAACATATAAACGAGTGCTAAATTGTTTTACTTACATATGTACTGGCTTTGGCTGACCTTTGTGTTAGTAGGTATGTTTTGCCCTCACCTCTACATCACCCAGGGAGAGGCTGGCGCTTGGACACTAGTGATTGAGGACTGATTGCACTCATACATGTAGGATTATTTTCAGGTGTGTCAGAGTAGAAACAACAGTGGCATTATAAAAATACAAGACTTTATCTTTGCACCTCTGAAGCTAACTTGAATGAGTTTTAGCCTGGTCACATGTTACAAATATGTTTGACCAAACTCTATATTTAAGATGCTATTAGAATTCAACTGTAGGGATACAAATGTTTATTTACCATATTTATTTTTAGGCAAAGTTTTATACTCATCACTACAATAAAAAGTTTCTTTGTACCTTTTCAGGTTTGAATGGTGACACTGAAGTTGCTTAAGTCAAAAGATTTTAGGCCTGTAAATGGAATCTACTGAACACATTCTCCATATTTGCCTTCTAGCCCTTATTTTAGATTCTGTACCTGGAGTGCTTGGCCTTTTTCTCAGAGTGTAAGACTCCTACACGCCTCCTTCCTCCACTGCACCCCAGGTATTTGACTTTCTTGCAGCACTGTAGACTGCACTGTATTATTTCAAACTCAGTGACACAATTTTACTTTAATCCCTGTTGTTCTTCACTTCCTGGACTAGTGGAAGAAGGTCCTTAGGAATGAATCATCACAGTGGGAAAGGAAACATTTACAATTTAGTAAAAAGAATAGAAGAAAACAAAAGAATAAAATTTATTTACTATGTTTCTGTAATTGGGGAGCTATGAGCATTTGTATTGCCTCCTAAGAACAGAGAACTTGGTTAAATTTATAATCATCATGGTAGAATATTTAAAATTGGTTGTAATTTTGAAAACATTTGCTTTCTACCATGGTGTGATTTTAGAAAAGATAAAATGTAAAAACATTCAATTAAAATACTGTCATGGCAACAATATTATTGTTCATGATGTAATAGAAATGATTTTGCACTGAGGGGAAGGTTGTTAGAGGCCAGCATCCCCGTCTCTTTCCTACTGCTGGCCTCTGTAATGCCCTTCGTTAGTAATTAATTACCTGCTTTTCATTCCAAATTTTCTCTGACAAGGTGCTCCCAGCCTCAACAGGTGATCACCATGGCAACAAGGTAATTTTTTATTTTTATAGCATGAAAGTAGTGCCTTCTTAAATCTAATAGTAAGCGAGTATTCCAGAAAGCCAGTGACTTAAGTAAAATTTTAAAAATCTGCTGCCCTTAGATGCTCATCATTGTTATGTATCTGTTATGTGTTTGGAAAGGGAAAATATGCCAGTGAACTACTTTAATTGTAATCATTTATTATTTACAAACAACAGCAACTGACATTTATTAGTTGCCTACTATGTTTTTGTCAGTATGGTAATTTTTTTTTCAAATTGTGCATATGGGGAAACTCAGTAAAGTTAAATAACTCAATCAGTTTCATAAAGCTAGTGACAGAGGGAACTAGAATTCAGTCCAGACAGCCTGACTTTGAATTGCTGCTGGAACTGCCTTTGTCCCACTGCAGCCTTACCAGAATAGTTGCATAGGAAGCCAGCCATTACGAATTTCTGACTCTTCACCAAGGTGCTGGTAATGTGTGTGACCCTAAGTGAACAGACTGGGGTGAGTAAAATGCCAGGTGATGTGTGTGAGGGTGTGGAAGTGGGGCAGGTCAGTAGCACCTGGGAATTAGAGCAGGAACATGTCATGTCACTGATTCTTAAAGTAACAGTTTCAAAGGAAATGTTCTTAACAAAGGCTACACATAGTTCAAAAACTGTCAGAGTTAGCAGAGGCTGTGGGAGAAGTGCTTTTAGAGTTTGTCCAAACAGTGGGAATCTGATTACAGCATGCACTTCGCACAGCCTTCCTTGTGAAACTTTTCATTACGTAGTCAATTTTCAGATTCTGTCCTGGTACATGTCAATAGACTAAAAATAGATAAATTAACTGAATCAGTTTACTTAGTATATACTGGGTAAGTTTAGTTAGTATAATAACATCTTGGGGGGAGTAGTTGATAAAATTGCTGTGGTTTTATAATCAGCATGCCTTGTATAATGATACACAAAATTGAACTTAGAATTTTCTGTACATACTTAATTTTGCTCCTAAGATTAAACAGTTTTAGATGTTATGGAATATAACCAGCCCTGTATGTTCAAGATGAAGAGAATAAAGCTTACAAAGGCACATGATTTTCTAAGGTTGCACAGCATGCAGCTGAGCATGGTTGGAACTTCAGTTCTTTCAGCCCCAGGGAGAGAGGGAAGGGCAGGGGGAGTTTTGGGGTGGGGGGGACTACTTTGAATGTAGTTGATGTCAGCACTTGGATGTATATTGAGAGGTGTGGTGGTATCCTAGAAGAACTGAGCATTTATTAAACATGTGCTTGGTGCTGGGAAATTTTACTGTTTATCTCAGTACCTCATTCCTGTTGGTTGGAATCATTAGAACCAATGTCATTGCCTTTGTCCTTGTCTTTGTTATCTTTCCCATTCTAGTGGTCAGAAGCCCAAGTTTCTCAGAAATTAAGGAAACTTTTCAGATAGAGGATCTATCTAGCTTTCAAATTCTTGTCTTTTGAGTGCTAATTTTCAACTGGAAAATGAGGTTTCAATGCTCCTCCCAAATCCCCATGGAGTGATAGAGGCTGATGGCAGCAATGGGGAGAGTTGGGAAGCAGCCTGATGGCCTAGTGGGATGGCTCAGTCTGGTGGTTTCTGCCATGGTCTGGAATGGGGCTTGCATGAAACCTATGACATGCGCATTGCCAGATTTCATGTTTCTTCTGACTTATCTGATTCTTCATTTGATGAGATAGGAAACCCAATGTTAGTTTTACAGTAGATGGAGATAGGGCTGGTAATCAAACTAGAAAGCCAGTTCAGGTTAACTCAAATCACAGAAGGTTGTTTTATAAGTACTAATACTAATTCAGTAATTTACCTTTCTCTTATTTGGTATTCTTACATATATTTATTCATACTATTAATATATTTCTAATTTCATAGACAAGTGCCTTATTTTATGATCTCTAATTATGAGGCACAATTAGTTTCTGATCTTGCCTAGGTTACTGCTATGAAGAGCCTCTGGCCTTGAGTGTGTTGACTTTTTAGTAACAAAAATTTAACTGCAGGACTCCAGGGCTCTCAATTATCATTCATCAGGGATGAAGGTCAACTGCATTAACTTCAGTGTATGCCACACTGGAAGCAATAGGATCTTCAAAGCTTAAGCTCTGATAGATGTCTGAAAGAAGAATCCAGAGTTTCATTACCATGGGGAGTGCTATTTTAAATGTCTTTGATTGTCTGTTCATTTCTTATTTCTGTCTTCCCACTCCACCCCAAATCTGGTAGTTTGGTATTACATGTATTGAATGTTAGGCTTCAGTCTCCTTCTATGTTTTTGTCGCCTAACTGCTTTTACAGTCCTCCCACTGCTTCAAGATATTTGACTTGAAGAGCTAGTGCAAAGTACTGATCAGCTGCAGACAGTGAGTTAGTTGCATTACTTGACTTTGAGCCAACCAGTTACTTTTAGCATTTTTTATTCTGCCTGGTAGCTCCTTGTTATTGGGATGTTACCTTGGGCCACTTCCTCCCTTAATGCCACATGGCTTTTGTGGCTCTATCACTTTGTGAGTGTGCTATCGCCCTCCACTTCTGCTGATCGTGTGGAAGCTGGGGTCTGCTTGACCTGATGTCTTTGCCCCTTCTTGGGCTGGTGCTACTCCATGCTGGAAAGAGAACTGTTTTGCATATCTGGAATTGTGCTTTTATGAGAAAACTATTGTAAGCTTTTGCTACAGAAGATAGACCAAAAAACTTTTCAAAAATTTTATCATTTTTAATAATCATGTGCTTACATGGAAGAATGAAGTAGAAAAATGCAAATCTTGATGAATAAGAAGTATTCATATAAGTGAATAGGTAAAGTTTAAAAATTGTGGTAGTGCTTATAGTGTTACGGCATAATGCTGATAACATTTATTGAGTTAGCAGCCGTTAAGATTCTGTGACCTGTTAACTAGTACTGCAGTAGGCATTTGAGAGCTACAAAAATGTAAATGTCTGGCATCTTAGACAAGCCCACCTATCAAGTGAGTAAGACAGAGAGAAACAGTAATAACAATTATAAATGACAGCATGTGACACTTAGATAGCAGTCACACTTAATCATTCTTTTAGAATGTTAGTGGGTGGGATGAGATTGAGAAAGAATAATATTCATGGCAAACATTGCTTTTGTGAATTATTGTCAATCTTAGATACTATGGAAATAGCTTATTAAATTGAGTAGTATTCTTCCGCCCTCAGTGTTTTTGGCTGTAGGAGCTAAATCCAAGGCCTTTCACATTCTAAGCAAGGGTTCTGCCACTGAGTAACCCCTCTAGCCCATAGTCCATGTAATTTTTGATTACAGTTTTAAATACCTATTTTCCAACACAACACATTAGTAGCTGCTGTATATTTTGGAAATAGTATTTATATGAATTGCATTTTTTTCATATGTAGAATACTTATTAATAAACTTAGAATGTATGAGAAAAAGGTTACATAAAAATTGCCTTCAAAGTCAAATTATTTTCATTTCTTAGATGTTTTTGTTGAATTGCATTGAGACCTTTGTCCTTTGCTTATTAAATGAGATTCTATCCCTCATCTACACTCCAGAGTTTTGGTTTTCATTATCTGACTTCTTCCTGCCACTATAAAGTCCCATCTTTTTATCAAAGTTATATATGGTGCTTTAGAGTATTGGTGGAAATACTGTATTGAAAAGAATATAGTTATGCCATGAGTGATGTGCCTAGCTTCATGTTTAAAAACAAAACATACTAAGAGCATTACAAGATTTATGATTTTATTCGTGCACATCACATCTGACACTGAAGAGTCATATAAGAACTTATTTTTATAGGTGAACAACAAGTGTCTTTGAGTATTTCTGGTTTTTCTTGTTACCTTGAGCCTATAGATACAGAGTTTAAATGATTCTTCTGGCCCCAACTTTGGTGGGTAACCTAATTCTCTAATACCATCGTGAATGGTTACTGTGACTACCCTGTTGCTAAGAAACCTGTTATCAAGTTGCCTTGGTGAAGTAAAGGCTTCTTTGGACTCTTTAACACTGTTGGGAGGCTATTAACCAAGATTTGTGAAGGACCTTATAGTTTCCCAGGTTATAACTAATTTTTCAGTGGGAAGAGGAATAAATGTAGTATTGTGAAAACTCATACAAAACAAATTCTGCTATTTTAAATTAAGTCATAACGGTTACTTATTAAAAGAAAGTTGTGACTTAAGATACAATGCTGTTTTTGCTGGCGTTAAGTTATTGAATGGGATGTTTCCCTCCCCCACCTTAACTTAGCATTCCATTTTTGTTTTCTTAGAGTGATTTTTGGCAGTGCATTCACAATGTATAGAAGAGCGTTTGAGGTTGTGAGAAAAATGTGCAGTTTATTTTTGTTATATGGTATCAGTTGCTCTAGGTATAAACATTTTATTAGAAAACTAATGATATACTATGTAGTTTTTCTTTCTTTCTCTTTTAAAACTGCACCAGCCATGATTTAATTCAAGAGCTCTATTCAAGTAAGGTACCTAACTTCTGCCAGCATTGCTCCAAAGGAGGAGGTTCCTAACTCAAGTGAGTTTGGTGTTGCTGCAGCTGCCTAGAGCTGTGCAGTACAGGTGAATCAGAGAACCAGTGAGGCTAAGCAGAGACCTTTCTCAATTTTGGGCAACTTTTTTATTCATCACAACTTGTTTCCATTAGCACTCTTCCTCTTGAGTTTGAAGTTTGGCATTGCAGGTGTTAGCTCTAGCTGTTGGGTAACTTTTGTCTCCACTTTCCATACTGCTTTTCTCATGCTGCCCATGTATATTTTGAAATGCTTGATTTCACATCACATTTTGAGAAACCTTCTTAACTGCTGTCTAGAGGGAGAATGTAGGACGGATTGTGCTCATGTGGTACCAGCCTCGATGTATCAGCAGCACCCATGAAATCACATGCCAGCTTGGGGCACCCATGTGATCCCCAGGTATACAGAGCCAGCACAGCTGAGAACCAGGCTTTGGAAGGCATTGTGACTGTTTTCCTGGTGAGTCTTTTGTTTTAGGCTTTTTGATATTAAATGAATTATGTGGTAACTCTAATCCCCAGTTTCCTCAGAAGCAGGACAAAAAAAAAAAAAAAAAAAAAAAAAGATAACAGTTTCTAAAGACTTAAGATTGAAGGGCTGGGGAAGTAGCTCAGTAGAATAAGTGCTTGACTGGCAAGTGCAAAGGCCTGAGTTCAATCCTCAGTTCTGAAAGACTTATGATTGAATGAGATTATAGGAAACACAACATGATTTCTGGCTCTTAATGTGAGTCTATTATAGGGAATACTTTAGGGGCCTATAAGTTTTTTCTTTAAATCTAAAAGATATTTGGCAAGGCTTCTTATATAGCTTTTACTTGGAGGGAAGAATTTTCATATTTTAAAGTTTTTATTTTCTAAACAATTTTTTGTTCATTAAATCTTATTTCCATTAGCACTCTTCCTCTTGAGTTTGAAGTTAGGCATTGCAGATGTTAGCTTTAGCTGTTGGTCTTTGGCCTCAGTTTTCTCATCTGTAAAATGGAGGTGGAGTCTGTTCAGTGTCTGGTGTCATGCTCTGTTACCTGAGGTGTGAGAAATTCTGGGTTCTTCTCATATTTTATCTTCCCCTACTCCTGGACTAATCTGTTTTGAGAAATCTTGATTTCCTTTAGGAGAGAATTGTTCTTGGAAGCCAAGGTCAGAGTGGCGAGTGTGCCTGTTACTATTACAGTTGTGCTTCTCTGAGATTCTCCATGGACAGTGCTGGAGAATTTGAATATATGTATATTCACATACTCATGTTAGACATGTACATGAGAACTTGTCTTATGTTTATTTCTGTATCTTACTATGTTGATATAAGTCTTCTTTACATCTATGTCCCACTTATAATCTAACGTTAAAAGGTTCATTCTAATTCTTCTTCTATTCATAGGATTCTTACCATTCATTTTTGTGGTGGTGAGTAATTAGGCTGCTTAATATGCGACCATCCTCACAATGCACCCTCTACCTGCCCCCTTGAGCACCGATGTCCCAGGTCAGGCTGCTCCTTTGCATAGACCCTTTTTACCTGTTTAGACTCTGACCCAGATTCCAGGCTGCCATGGTGGGTGATAGGCATCATTTTAATGTGACTGTTTTCCAGATCTCGAATGCTAGGCACTGTTTTATGCGCATTCTTCCAGCTGGGCTATTCCCACATCTGAATAACCTCCACATCACATACCAGTTAATCACATTCAGGATGCCTATCTTGGGGGTGGCAAATGAGGAGAAAAAAATAGGCTATTTGCATGTTTTTAATATGCCTAGTAAGGGAGTGGTGGCTAGCTGTTTTTTGAATATTACATGTTTGAAAACAGTACTGTGCCAAATTTAATCAAGGAAAAGTTTCAAGGTATTTGTTTTTTTGTCACTGGAGTCAAAGTTCAGATAAGTGAACACAGTCATTCGTACTATATATGCCCTTAGTTCAGTGGCTTAGTTTTAAAGTAAAACAACATTGGAAAACTGGGTAAAAATGGGTCATCTTGTAGGGAGGAGGGTGTGAGGAGAGGAAAGTTTGAAATAGATTTTTAAAAGTGTACTTGTTTGGAAGTTCTTGTTTTCAGGAAATCACATTTTGAGAAACCTTATACTTGATGGAGTCTAGAGGGAGAATACAGAAGGGGTCATTCTTAAAAGGCTTTATTAAAGATCTCTGCTATATGGGCAGAAAGTGTTTGAACAGCACTGTTAGCTAAAACGAAGTTCATTGTGGATTTATTTGAACAGTGGTTCTGATGATCTTGTCCCTGCATGGATGTTTGGTCCAGTTGCATCACCAGAGCCCGTGTTCCTACCAGCCTCAGTGAAGGCTCTTACAGAGAAGTTCTGTTCACTTTTCCATTGCAAAGCCATCCTGGGCTGGGTTCTGGCAGAGTGTCCCACTCCAGAAAGCACTAGCCCTGTTAGGGAAGTGCAGGGTGGTTTTTTTCCATTCTAATTTCTGGCTGCTCTTCAAACCCTACAGTATGTGTGTGAGGTTTCTTTTGTATTTGTTTTCCTTAAGAAACGAGTTTACACTACCACATGGACATATCAGCAGTGCATGTATGTTTTGTAGTGAGTGTGGCTTTTAGGTAGTTCTGAGCAGTGCTCTTCTGCCACTAAGTTACCTGCTGCTTGTGACTTCCTGAGGAGCAGCAGCAGTGCTTAAGGAAGACTGTTCCTCTCAAGGATTTCCCTGTGCTGGGCTCCTTATTCCCTGTAGGTGTCAGACCAAGTTAGTGGGAATATTCTGCTGGGTCTTGACTGTCTTTCTTTACCATTGCTTGTACACAATTCTGATGAAATATGAGTCTGTGTAGGCCTCCACCCTACTAACAAGTACAAAGTGGTGACTACTTTAATACATCTCAGTATTCCTTTCAGGTCTTTGTGGTAGGAGTCCCAGATGCACAGTTAAAGTTGAATTTCAGATATATAACTTGTGGGTTTTTAGGGTAAGTGTGTTCTATACAGTACTGGTCTGGGAGATGCTGGTATGGATTTATTGGCTTTGTATCTGAACCTCATTCTTATCTAGGAATGTCCTATCTTTTTAGCTGGCAGCCTACTTTGTAAATTATTGCATGAGGCATCACTTGGATCCATGTTGCATTTAGAATGGCATGTGTATTTCTAAAAAGTTGGCTGGCTTCATGAATAAACACTTGAATGAACAAAATTGGAGACGTCTTAAGAGGCAGCTGAATTGAACTTGAGGTGGCAAATCTGTGCACTGATTCCCCGACTAGGCAGGGTGGGTTGAGGGAGGAGTTTTGTTTCATCAACCAGAATTTCAACACCCCTATCTCTCTTTAGTTTACAGTTAGAAATGTGGGCAAAGCATTCCCTTCATAAATCACTGCATTCCCTTCATAAACCACACTTTTTGTTCATTGAAAAACAAAGATTGAAATCTGTAGTCTTAAGTAGTGCAAACTGGTCTATAGGAGGCTGTGTGTGTGTGTGTGTGTGTGCGTGTGTGTGTGTGTCTGTCTGTCTGTGTCTGTGTCTGTGTCTGTCTGTCTTGGTGTTTCTTTTTGATCAGTATTTCCTCTGAGATATTCAGTAATTAAAAAAAAAAATAGAGAAGCCCATAGAAAGCAAGGAATGTACCCCCTGCTTTCTGCTAGCTGCTTTCTCACATCTTCCTAGACTCATTTGATCAGATAACACCTCTTGTGTAGACAAGCGCTTATGATTCCTACTTTTGAAAGTTAGTAATTGCTCAGGCTGAACCATTTATTGGGTATCTTTCCAAAGCATATGGGGTTCTGCCTTCTAAACTCTTAGAGTTGTCTTGTTAACCATCGGGTGTTGATTGAGTAGATTCCCTGTAAGGCCCTTCTCTCCTTACTGTTATTACATCCTCCCCTAAATTTCCAGTCTCTCGACCTTTGGAAGAGATTATTTGAAAACATAATTTGACTTAAATAGAATGAGGAATTCTCACTTAGGCATTCAAATAGTTTAGTATAAGAGTTGGCAAACTTGTGTTTGCCAACAAACATACAAAAAGGAGAATTTTATAATTTAAGAAGTTTTTTATGCTATATTTATATTATAAGGCAACATGCTGTTGTGACAGATTTCTGTGATCACATATGTAGGAGCAAGTAGTCAGGGAGCAACTGGAGAAGGGAGAAAGCACTGCAAGTCACTGATCTGTCTTTTCTTTGTGTTCGTTTCCTTTTTACATGGAGGATTTTGTGAAAATCTTATAGAACAGGATACCATAGCTAGTTTTGCTATCTTTTAAAACTAATAATTCTTATAAAATTGCATAAACATTTTAAAACCTAGGGGGAGAGATACCACATTGATGTGGGAAAGAACTGTGCAAGAAGTTTGTTGTTTGGTTTATTCCATCTTTTCTCTGATTGCCTTTGAAATACTCTACTTGATGTTACTCTAGACTACAGCAGGTGGTAACAACTTCTGTGTTTCCCAAAAACACCATAAGGAAAGAGACACCTTACTAAATCCATCACATCATCATACCTTTGCAGTCACTGCATTGCTGATTGGCATACCCCAATACTGGGGTATTTCCCATCAAGGGTGGTGGTTTTTTTTTTTTTTTTTTTACCCATTTAGATCTTTACAAATGATTTTTGGACCCAAATGTGATTGTGAATAGACAGACATAGCTTCTAGAAAAGCTGTTGGGATCCACTGAATTGTAACTATTGGACAAAGGCATTTTGTTTAGAAAGCTTGTCTGAAATTGGAGTTGGAGTCTGAAAGAAGGGCCGCCAGTGTCTCATTCTTTAAGCTGTGAACTAATAGGAAAGCTGATGTTTGCTGAGTGGATGGCTGTACTCACTGTCCAAACAGATGTCTGTTTGCCAACTGTGAACATATTGCTGCCTCTGTGAGGCACTCCA
This sequence comes from Myocastor coypus, assembly GCA_004027025.1. Lineage (NCBI taxonomy): Eukaryota > Metazoa > Chordata > Mammalia > Rodentia > Myocastoridae > Myocastor > Myocastor coypus. Next base: position 479 of record PVJA010001485.1, on the reverse strand, counting down.
TCATGACTTGAATGGATCCTCTTGTGTTCAGAATTTCTGACTCAAAGAGAGGGAAAGAGAAATATTTCTTTCAGACTTTAGCATTCACTGTCTCATCGTGCCTTTAGAATCCAAGCATCTACCAGAAACACTTCATAAGAAGAATGAGAAAGGAGCAGAGAAAAAGGAATAAAGTAAGAGCCCGGTTGAAATGCCTTTCTTTTGGCCACTTATGGCCAGGTTTTCATAAAAAAAACCAGGCTACTTGGTAATTGTGAGAATATGCATGATTTTTTTCTGAGCAAAGTAAAGTTTTTACCATTCAAATTGTAATTTATGGTTAATTTATGCTTATTTATATACATATATACAAGTATCTTTTAAATCATGTAATATATTTTTAATATATTATTAAATAAGTGACAGTTTCATTTCATCCTGAATAATTTCCCTCCCTCCCTCCCTCCCTCCCTCCCTCCCTCTCTTTTGAATCATGGACT
>PVJA010001484.1:0-118828 GCA_004027025.1 Myocastor coypus | reverse complement strand
CTTTCAAATAAATAACTTGATGATGCACTTCAAGGCCCTAGAAAAACAAAACAATCCAAAAGCAAAATTGCACGGAAATTATAAAAATTATTATAAATTAATAAAACTGGGACCAAAAAAAAAGAAAAAGAAAGAAAATCAATGAAGAGTTGGTTCTTTAAAAGAATAAACAAAATAGACAAATTGACAAATTCTTGTCAATCTAAACAAACAAAAAAAAAAAATAAGGGAAAAAGACATTAATATCAGTGCAACCGGAAATGAATGAAAAAAGTAGCTGGAGCATGCCTGTAATCCCAGCACCAGGAAGACTGCGGCAGGAGGACTGCCCTGAGTTGGAGCCCAGTCTGGGTTATAAGAGTGGGTTCAAGGCCAGCCTGAATTACAGAGTGAGACTTTGTCTCAAAAAAACAAAAATAAATAAAAAGTAAAGTCACAACAGATACTACCAAAATAAAAAAGATTATTAACAATTACTCTGAAAACCTGTAAATCAAGAAATTGGTTAACTTAGAAGAAATGGATAGATTCCTATGTACATATGAATTACAATAACTGAACCAAGATGTAAAAACTATAAATAATCCAGGCAATTAAACTGAAGCAGTGACAAATAATCTGCCAAACAAGAAGGCCCAGCCCCAGACAGGCTCACTGCTAAATTCTGCAGAAACTTGAAGGAATATGTAGCATCAATATTCCTCAAGCTTTTTAATGAAATTGAAAGGGAAGGAGAATTCCTAAAGTCATTCCTGGAAGCTAACATTACCTAATTCTAAAAGCAGACAAAAAAGAGAAGCATAGGCCAATCTCATTAATGAATATCGATGCAAAAATACCTCCACAAGATATTGACAAATGGAATACGTCAAATCAAAAAGATCATAAATGAATATCAAGTAGACTTCATCGCAGAGATGAAAGGATGGTCTGACATATGCAAACAATTATCAATGAGTTACCATTACTGAACCAAGATGTAAAAACCATAAAGAGGACAAAAACCACATAGCCATCCCAACAGACACAGAAAAAGGTTTTAATAAAATCCAATGTCTTCTCACAATAAGTACAGAAAACAGGTATAGAAGGACCTTATCTCAATCTGATAAAAGCCATATATGACCAATTTATTGCCAACATCATATTAAATGAGGAAAAACAGAAAGCTTTCCCTCTAGAATCAGAATATGACAAGTATGTTCATTATCACCATATCTGTTCAACAGAGTACTTGAAAACATTAAGAGCAATTAAGCAAGAAAAAGAAATAAAAAGGGATACATACAGGAAAGAAAGAAGTCAAATTAATATTTTCAAAATTTAAGATCCTCTACATAGAAAAAAATTCAGAAAGAATCTTAAATTAATAACCAAAAAATTAACAACCAAATTTGGTAATGTAGGATACAAAAATGAAAGTACAAATATAAATAGTGCTCAGACGGGCATGGTGGCGCACGCCTGTAATCCCAGCACTTGGGAAGCTGAGGCAGGAGGATTGGTGCAAGTTCGAGACCAGCCTGGGCTACAAGAGTGAGTTCAAGGCCAGCCTGAACTACATAGGGAGACCCTGTCTCAAAAAGACAAAAAAAAAAAAAAAAAAAAAAAAAAAAAAAAAAAAAAAAAAAAAAAAATATATATATATATATATATATACATATATATATATATATATATATATATATATAGTGCTCTATGAACCCACTGAATAAGAAATTTGGAAGAAATGTCATTCACAATAGCACCAAGAAAAATTAAATACTTAGGAGTATCCTAATAAAAGACCTCTACAGTGAAAACTACAGTACTATACTGTGAAAAAGGAAAAACAGAAAGGTATCTCCTGATCCAGGAAAAGCAGAACTAATATACTCAAAAAGGCTATACTTTCAAAATTGATACTCAGAACACAGACATTAATCCACTGGAAGACAAAACAGCAAGTTATAGTTTGTGATTGGATATCCCCACAAAGCCTCATGAAGTCATGAGGGTGGGCTTTTTGGAGATGACTAAATCTAGTCTGTGAATGGTTCATTGTCTAGTGCTGAGATTAGGGGTGTGAGTGCAACACTTGCCCTATGATGGGTAGCCTATATATATAACACAAGGGAGGAAAAGGCTTCTCTCTTTTTTCTGCCTTTGCTACTTTTGTTGTCTTCCGCTGCCAGGTTGCCCTTCTCCAATGCCACCCTGCCTTGGAGCCAGCAAACTATGGACTGAAACCTCTACAAACTGGGAAATAAATAAACCTACCGCTATTATCTTTGGGTATCAGCTATTTTACCTCAGCAATGACAGAAAAGCAACTAAGATATTCACAGGATTCTTATGTAGAATATATAAAGAATTAAAATATATTGCCCCCCTAAATAAAAGACCTAATGAAAAATGGCAAACTAAAATGAACAGATAGGGGCCCAGCAGGATGGCTCAGTGGTCTAAAGTGCCTGCTTAGGAAAGCTTGAGCGGCTTCAGGGACCGCAGTTCAATCCCCGGCACCACATGCTATGCCAGCCCTGCCCTCAGGGCAGGCTGAGCTGGCCATAAAAATAAACAAACAAAAGTTCTGAAACAAGAAAATAAATAAATAAATAAATAAATAAATAAATAAATGAATAAAATGAACAGATACTTCACAGAAGTACAAATGGCCAATGAATACATGAAGAAATGTACAACATCTCTGACCATTTAAGAAATGTAAGCTAAAACAACACTGGGACTTCATGAAGTCCAGAAAGAATGGACTTCAACAAGAAATCAAGCAACAACAAATGCTGGAGAGATTGTGGGGAAAAAGGAACTGTTCTATGGAAACCACTGCTGTGGAGTTTCTTCAAAAAACTAGAAACTGCATTTGACCTAGCACCTCCCCTTTTAGGTATCTTCCTAAAAGATGGGCTGGCCAGATAGTTCAGTGGATTAAAGTAAATGCTTAAGAAGGTGCAGGGGCCAGAAATTCGATCTCTAGCCTATCATGCTTGTTGTGCTGGCCCCACCACTGGGACACACTGTAATCCCAGCACTTGGGAGGCTGAAAAAAGGAGGATCACTATAAGACCAGTCTGTGACCTTGTACTAAATACATAAAAAAAGTTAGATATTATGGGCTGAGAAGATAGGTCTGTAGCACAAGTGCCTATCTGGCAAGTGCATGAGTTCGAACTCTGGTCACACATACACACACACAAAAAAAAAAAAAAAAGTAAAAAAAGTTAGATATTATAATGATACATAGGTACCCACATTTATACCAGCACAATTGAAATAGCTAAACATGGAAGTAGCCTATAAGTCTGTGAAAAGATAAATGTATAAAGATATGGTTTTTACAAATGATAAGAGTGCTATCTCTGCCAACTTGAATCACTTGTAGGAAAATGGATGCACTTTAAGGCTATAATGTCAAGTGAAAATAAATCAGACACAAAGCTTAAATATTGTTTTCAATTAGCAATAATTGCGCCTCGGATAAACCTCATTGGCTACGATACTGCCACTGCGCAAAGCTACAAAGCTTAAATATTCAATGATTTCTCTTATATGAGAAACTCATAAAGAGCACAATACAAGACACACACTAGAAAACAAGGAGAAGCAAGCTAAAGGCAGTTTAGGAAAAACACGCTGTCTAGGTAACTGGCACCATGGCACAGAGCCTAAAAAGGAAAGAAAAATCTTGAAAGACCTTTTGAGTTGAGTGTGATGAAGTCCTAGTTACTTAGGATGCTGAGGAAGGAGAACTATAAGTTACAGCCAGGTTGGACAACTTTCATAAAACTGTATCTCAAAATAAAGTTGAGAAAATGCTGAGGATGTACTTCATCAGTAGACTGCCTGTCTAGCACATGTGAGGCCCTGAGCTCAATCCCCAGTACTACATTAACAGGAGGGGAGGTTTTTACATGCCATCATATATTTGGGCTTTATCAAGGTAAAGAGAAAATATTTAATTGCAATGGAAGAATGACAGGATTAGGTAACTAATTTCAAAAGATTGCTTTGGCCACAACCAACAGAAATATAAATAGCGATGGGAAACAATATGCAGGGATAGTAGGCTATCATTGCCTTTTCTGGACTTCTTTCCCATTCAGTTAAACTGATTTACTGGCTTCATGCCTCAATGCCTTGGTATATTTTATTGCCTTTGTCTAGATTGCTTTTCTTCTCATTTAACCACAGATGAGCTCCTTCAAGACTAAAATTCTTATCTCTGAAGACTGCTGTGACCCAATCAGAATATACCATTATCTGACTAGCTTCTAGATTATCAATATATAGATAATAGCTCAATTACTTCATATAGGAAAGGAGGAACGGAGGAAGCATAGTCAGTTTTGAAATACATTCACTGGGAATGAAAATCTCTGAGGAAAAGCCCAGTCAGACACAGCTTTGAAGTCACTGAAGTGCTATTCAAATGGTAAGCCATTTGAATATATGGTGAACCAAGAAAGGAAAAGTATGAAAGTGAGAGAAGAAGGCTATTAGCACACTTCTGGGAATACCAAGACTGATTAAAAAGAGGAAAAAGGAATTCTATCACAGAAGTTAAGGGAAAGACTTTGATGTGGTGAACAACAAGGAGAATACAGTAAGATCAGAGATAAGTGTTTTAGAAATGGTAGGATGAAAATAATACTACAATGATATAAGAACTGACTATAGATGAGGAAGTCCACACATGAAACTGATTATCTAAGAAAACTAACTGAAGAAAATAAACATCTAGCTAAAAGGAAGTCAAGATTGCTTTGGGTTTACTTTAAAGAGCTCCTTAGCTCTTAAAGTCCCCCAACTTGCATATTTTGACAAGCTAAGAAGCAGATGGTGATGGATGTGGGCATAATGGCTAAGAAAAGCTGGGCGTGGTCTCATAAACCTGTAATATCAATCTGCAACCTCAGCACATTCCAGACTGAGGCAGAAGGATCACTATGAGACCAGCCTGGGCTACATAATGAGTTCAAGGCCAGTCTGAACTGTAAAATGAAACTCTGTCTCAAAAAAACCAAAAAAAAAAAAAAAAGGAAAAAGGGGAATGGGAGGAAAGGGGGTCGGGGAGATATCTTAAAGGCATAAGCACCTACCTGGCAAGCCACAAGGACCTGAGTTTGATCCTCAGCCCCAACATGCTGTGTGGTCTCAGTCCTGGATAGTAGGCGCTTACTGTGTGGCCTGAGAACCAGGTTCACACCTGTAATCCTAGCACTCGAGAGGTTAAGCCAGGAGGATCTCTGTGAGTTTAAGACCAACCTGAGGGCTACAAAAGTAACACAAGGCCAGCCCAAACTACATAGTGAGACCCTATCTCAAAAACAAAACCCCAAACCTAAGTGAAATAATGGCTAGGACAAGTCTCCTTGTGAGGCCTGTGGTGATGGACAAGTATGGGATCCCATAATGTGAGTGAATCAACCAGGGACCAACCAGATGGAAGGATATTTCTTTGAACCACATTTATTTCACAATATAGACGTCATCCACTGTCTTTCATTATGGCTTAAAATTACACTGCATGTCCAGACAGTCAAGTTTGATGACCGCAAAGAAAGAAAAGAAAAAGAAACATATAGAACTATATCCACTGATATGGGAGTTTGTCTGACTAAAGAGCTCTATCAAACTTCTGGAAATTTAAGTACCACTAGGGTCTCGGGATTTTTTGTTTTTGTTTTTTCCTCTCTTGAAGATGGTCCAAATATTCACTGAACCCTCAACCCTGTTACCTGTCACACAAAGCAAGGGCTTCCCAGAACTCATGCTACCAGCCAATGGCGCAACGTCCCACCTGTAAGCATTGTACTTGTGGATAGCCTGGCTCACGTTCTTCTCAAAGTTTGCGAGTTCTGAAAAGGCAATGAGAGGATCTAATGAGCAAGAAGCACGAGGAAACACACAAGAACAGGGTTCCCTCTAGGGGATGCCCAAACGATTATCCCAGGCTAGACCCAAGGCTGCCGGTGACCAGGGCCGCGGAGGACTAGGACTAGGCAACCCACGAAGGCACCTGCAGAAGGGGAGCCGCTGCAGGGGACTGACCTACCCACTGGGCAGTCTGGACAGGAGAGAGGACAGGCTGGTTGTGGCGTGCAAAAGAAGGAAGCCGGTGAGGGGGGTGGTGGCGGGACTCACCCATGAGCATATCGGTGATTCCTCCGTTGAGCGTCTCCTGCGGCGCCTTCCGTTTACTCATAACGGCCTGCACGGAGGACCCCAAGTGTCCAGCACCTGAGCCCGACCCCTTCTCCTAGCCCTACCCACGAACTGAGACTTGGAGCAGGAAAGGAGCCACCGGCCCAGAGACATAAACACGACCCGCGGGACAATGGCCCAGCTCTGACAGCAGGCTCGGCGCGCGTGATGACGTCACGAGCCGAGCCAGGGGCGGAGCTGGGGGCTCACCCGGACCCGGAGGTGCGCGAGGGGCGGAGCCTGATACGCGAGGGGCGGGGCTGGGGCCAGGCTAGCGGGGGTCTCGATTCTAACCAGGAGCCTGAAAAGGAAGGCTACTCTCGTGGCCGTGTAGATTCTCGAAAAGGGCACAAGAAAGTGCAGGTGTGGAAAGTCAGCGCTGGCGACTTCCTGTCCACGCTCTCAGGCCGCAGGAGCAGGTCCGAAATGACCAATAATACAGGCAGCCTCCCGTACGGAGCTGTCTAGCACATCTCCCAATGGAGCCCTAAGCTGTAAACTCTCCTGCCTTTCATCAGGTTCCTCAAATGAAAAGGGAACAAGAAAGGAAAAAGTATCTGACCTGGACTGTGAGCAACTAGCTCTTATTATAGGGTCCATCCATGAGAAGTGTACAGTCTACCTGAGAAACAGAAATATGACATCAGCATTGTTCTGTTTCATAAATGTAACTCAGCATCATCCCAACTACAATTCCAGAAACTTTTTTTTTTATGTGTGTGAACAAATTTAAATTTTTATTACAGAATGATATAGCTGCTATTGCAAAATGTGAAAAGCACGTAAAAGAAAAATATTAAAATCAGTGATTATCTTATCGGCTTAAGTTCTGTTTATAATTTAGGACATACATATCTAGGTTCCTAATACAGTTCTTCTAAATTTTCCATCCAGATTAGTTTCTTTCATTAGCTAGGTGATAGTTGGTGGTGGTGGTGGGGGTTTTTACAATACCAGTGGTAAATCTTAAATAATGCTTATTAGACATTTGTATTTTTTTGTTAACTTGTCACTCATATCCTTTGCTTAGTTTCCTTAGGGGGGCTATCTTAATAACTCATTGCTGGGACACTGTTCTAACACCCACAATTTAAAGAAGAAGAGGGTTTTTTTGGTTATTTTGTTTTTTTAATGGCCGGCTCAGCTTTCCCTGGGGGTGAGGCTGGAACTGCATGTGGTGCCAGGAACCCAACCGCGGTCCCTGAGGTTGCCTAAGCTTTCCTAAGCAGGCAATTTAGACCACTGAACCATCTCGCTGGCCCAGAAGAAGAGATTTTGTGGGTTCATGTTTTTTAGAGGTTTCAGTTCATAGTACGCTGGCTTCAGGGGAGAAAGGGCATCCTGAAAGGTCTGGTGGAAGCGGCTAAATCAAGGCAATCAGGAAGCCTAGAGAAGAGAAGGAGCTAGCTAGCTAAAGCTGTAGATACAACCTTCCAGATGCCCCCAGGGACCTGCAGCTGAACTGAGTCCCTCCTGACAGCAAGGTCCTCACCTTTAGCACTAATCACCTGACATAAGCATGCCTCTGAGCACCTGAAACTTTGGTAGGGCACTCCAGAACCAAAATGACATTATTAACTTGTTAAGCTTTTTTTATACTACAGCAGTAGTTACCCTTTTGTATAATTTTTTTTTTTAGTGTATTTGGTACCGGGCCTACTGGGTGTTCAGGGTCTCACTACATAGATCAGACTTGTAGTAATCCTGTTTTCAGCCTCCCAAATGCTGGGATTACAGGCACACAGCACCACGCCCAGTCTCAGGTGCTGGTATGGCATGCAGGGGATCAGGGGTTCAAACCTCCAGGCACTGCCTTTTATATATTATAAAAACTTTTATAAATTTTTTTCTAATTTGTTTCTTTCCTGTTAACTTTATTCTTACAGTATACTTTCTTCTGCTTAGACTTAAGAATTTCTGTTATTTTCCCACCATCAATGGTTTTCTCCTACTCATACTTTTCCCTATCAAACTGCTACTCTGCACTATATTCAGACTACTTTGTTTGGGATAATTATCATTCCTCACTAAATAAAAATGTTTTAATTCACCCTCAAAATTTAATAATTACAAATGTAGGGTGTTGTGAGATCTTTTTTATAAACATCTTTTTTATGAACATCACATAAAAATCAGTACCAAAGAATCCAAGAAAAATGATCACTTCCATCTTTATCTTGTTACATTTGAACCATGTAACCACCCTTCTTAATATAATTTATCAGTTGACTCCTAAGGTATCACATACTGTACATTTTTCTTCTATTTCCTGGCTACTTTTCCCCAGCTCTTCACCCTCTAGCCTTTATGGGAGATGGCTTTGGGCCTGGAATTTTTTTTTTTTGTTGTTGTTCTTACAGGAGGGACTTCTAGTGATCCTGTTTTCAGCCTCCCCATTGCCCATTGCTGGGATTACAGGTGTGCAACACCACACCTGGACTCGGTGGCTCGGTGTGCCCAGGGGTGGGGCACCATGGCATGTAGGTGCTTGCATAAGCAGGAGTTTAGTCTGCTGAGCTAACTAGTTAACTAGTTTTTCCACCTTATCCAGTTTTACCTTAAACACCATGTCCAACTTAAAGACTCCCATATTTCTATTTGTAGCCTTGAGCTCCAGTCTCACATACCAAACTTACTCCTGGATATCTATAGTTCTTTAACCTTCAGAACTTTTTGTGTGTGTGTGTGTGTGTGTGTGTGTGTGACCAGGGTTTGAACTCACGACCTTGCACTTGCCAGGCAGCCACTTATGCCATGGAGCTATCTTCCCAGCCCTTCAAACTCTTGATTCTTTTCCCATTAGCTTCTCTTGAACTTTCCCCCATCATAGCAAATGACATATTAATCCATTCTTCTATCAGGCCAAACCTTCTTTGCTTTTTTTCTATGCCCCACATTCTGTCTTTGCCAAGTGCTTGTTTTGTCTCCAGAACACTGTTGGCCTCAGTCTCTGCAGGTTTCACATCTGCAGTCAATCAACCATGAATCACAGATATCCTGAATGAAACTGTCCTGTCCTAAACACATAGTGTTTTTCCTTGTTATTTCCTAAAGAAGATAATGTAACTATATGTCTATAACATCAGATATAAGTAGACATAACTTAAAATACATGAAAGGATATTCAAAGATTCTATACAAACACTTCAGTTCAGTAAAGGACTTAAATACCTTCTCACTTTGATATTTCTTAAGGTTGCTGAAAAAATGCCCAAGGGCTATGAAGACTATACACATTCTGGGTCAGATTCGCTCTCATCACCTCAGTCTAGTGCCACCTACCATGGTCTCTCCTGAGCTACTACTATAGCCTCATCAATTGACTTTCTGCTTCTGCTCTTATCCCCCTCCAGAACAGTCAGCAAAAAGAACAAGAGTGCTGGGCATGGTGGCACATGCATATAATCCTAGCACTTGGGAGGCTGAGGCAGGAGGATCGGTTCGAGACCAGCCTGAACTGCATAGTGAGACCCTATCTCAAAAAAAAAAAAAAGGATAAGAGTAAGAATGATCTTTTAAAGTGTAATATCAATGGGCTGGAAAGATAGCTCAATAGAATAGGCACTTGTCTGGGTCTGGCAAGGGCAACATCCTGAGTTTAATCCCTGATACTGCAAAAATAAAATAAAAGTATAATACCAAAGTATGTCACATTTATTTAAACATCCTCTCACTCTACCTTGAGCAAAACCTAAAATTCTTGCATGGCCCAGGCCTAATGCAATCCGTAATGGTCCAAATGTAACCCTTCCTGCTCTACTTTATTTCTTGCCATTTTTCTCTTTGCCTATGACACCCACATCACTAGGTAGTACATGCATGTACTTGCTTCAGGTGGTTTTCTCTATGTGAGCCTTGTCTGGCTGCCTTCTCACTACTCAAGTCTCAACCCAGTAGTCACATCTCTGTCACATTCCCGAACAATAACCAGACACATTTGTCTATTATATGCTTTATTTTCTTCATAGCACTCGACACTATCGGAAACTTTCAGTTTTATTATGTACTCCCTGCTTACTACTCCCGCTTACTACTCCCTTCATCAACATACAGTGTAAACAGTAGGAGAGCAGGGACCTAATTTTTTTTCCCACATAATAAGCGCTTACTGCTCTTATTGGATGCTGTGTATAAAGCAATCGATACACCAAATCTCTGATAAAGATCTGCAAGTATTGAATGGTGATAAAATAGCATTAAAACAACTCGAGGGCCCCTGTGTCAAGTTAATTATATCTCTTTATAGCAGCTGATTAGGCTTGCAATCTCCTAAACGAGTATACAGGAAGGCTTAAATAAATGAAAGAAATGAAATTATTTCAGGACTCTAGGAGGATTCTAACCTTCTTACAGAGACTTTCTGGGATTTAGAACAAAGAACTTCTCTAGGCAGCCCTTATTTATTATGTTATCAAACAAAAGAGGGGGATACTGAAGAAAATGCAAGAATCTGGGCAGGATTTGGGAATCCCTTCAAGGACTTCTCCAAGTGAAGAAGTTATTATGTTAATATGTTAACATATGTTAACATCTCCAGGAAGTCTTTCCTTTTGTGTGAGAAGTCTGAAGCTATAGTGTCCTTTTAATTAAGGGGGTTGGAGCTAAACATCCTCAGCTGTGGACTTATTTTGTTCTTTGAGGCACCCCAACTTCCCCTGACAATACGGGGCTTTGTGGCTTAATGTGAGTCCAATGTTCATCTCCAGACAAGGGCGAAAGCCTAAGTAAAATCACAGGTAGATATAAAATCCAATTGATTAATATTAAATCCTGCTCAGAACTGCTTCACGGAAGTCTCCATCATGGGGGCTCAGTTGTGGAGCATGTGTAAAGCCTAATATTCAATGCACAGCATCACAAAAACCAACAAAACAAGTCAAATAATAGTTATAAGGGCAGCCTCTGAAAGGTGAGACAGGGATGGCTTCTAGGTCAGAGAGTGTGAGCAGAGACTAAGTGAAGAAGAAGGGAGCAGTGACAGTATCCAGGGAATGTAATTCAGGCAAAATAAGCAACAAAGACAGTGCTGAGGTTGAATGTGAAAAATTCTGCAAACTAGAATGAACATTGGCACCATTTTAACCAATGATAGTACTGATGGGAATTACTAACTTCAAATGAAGCTTTGACTTGAAGTAAAATAGCATGGATGGTACACAGGTGATAAGCAAGAGTGAGAGACATGGGTCAAAGAGGCAACAGCAGTGGAGAAGAAGGGGACGCACAGATGACATGGTGTGGCTCAAATCATGTAGGACTTTCTAGTAAGCTGTTGTCAGAATTTTGACTCTAAGTGTAGCCTGATAGGTTCTGGCCCTAGTATAAATTACTGAATTATTATAGTGGTCATCTAACATGGCTGAAGCCCTTAAAACAACAGCTTGGGCTGGGGAGATAGCTCAGCCTTGCCTGGCAAGGGCAACTACCTGTGTTCAATCCTTGGTACTGCATGCCATGCTGCCTGTGCCGGCCACTGAAACCAAGCATGGTAGCTCACACCTGTAATCCCAGCACCATGGAGGCTGAAACAGAGGTTCCACAGAATTGGGAGGTGATTTGGGACTCCTTCAGGCAATGGGGCTAATAGGCACACACACACACACACACACACACACACACAAATGCTTATTGACTGAGGTAACTGATCTTGGTTGCTGAGGGGAACTGGATTGTTGCTATACCACTGACATAGTGGCACAGTAGGGACTGTTTGGATCCCAGGGGATTACCTGCGTCATCCCCTGATATGCTCCTGTGCCATAGTTAATGGAAAGCGCAAAAATTAAAAGCTGGATGTTCATACACACAGATTCTTTTAGGAAAAATAATTTGAATTGCTGCACTGGTTAAGGAATTCCAACAAGCTGAAGTTTCTGGCTGAAGGCAAGAGAAAGAAATCAACAGCTATCAACTGCAGCTTCATGGAAGACGTTAGTAATAATTACAAAAAAGAGGGACTGGGGTAAGTAGTTGTTCAAAATTTCCCTTTGCTTATTATATGTAACTGCCTATCTCTGTGTTATCTATAACATATGGGGTGAGAGGGGACCAGAAGAGATCACCAAGCTTGTGTAAAGGCAACATGACATGCAGGCAAACATCGCAAAAGGGCCACCTGTAGGAAACTGAAAAGAGTTCCTTATATAGGGATTGAAAGAAGACAAGGGACATTCAGTGGGGAGTAAGCAATGTTCTTTAAGTGTCCAGTGTAAATCCTCAGGTGTTTCCAGATGTCCTAAGATCTGAAAAATCGTTTGTCCTATCTCTCTTACCACATTATGTGCCTGCTGATGACAGCTCTGGTATGGTGTTGAGCTGAGCTCTCTGTTGAGAGTAGCACTTCTGCTATCAGGAAGGCAGGTTGGAGGCTGAGGAAACCAGGTCTAATTTGAACCTGACATTATCCACAATCTTCCTTTCCTAATTTTGTTTTATATACAAGTTACTGGAAATAAATATTATAATTTGGTATAATTCAACTTAATGAATAATTAATGATAACTACCTATAGGTTCAGTGACTGCTGGGTCTATGCATTTCTTGATTTGGAAGAAAAGAATGAGAATTTTTTTTTACTTCTACGAAAGGTGGCCATATGCTGCTAGATGGGGACAGTTGTTTTAAGTTTACATGTATGTAGAAGGATGCATGTGGAAACAGTGGCCAAAGGGTGCACTATTGCTTCTTAAATCTAAATTCACCCTCGTCTTGCTTTGAGTACTAGGACATATTTCCCACCACCATCACCACCAACTAAGTGATACCTTTTTTTTTTTTTTATCTTTTTGAGACAGGGTCTCGCTATGCAGTTCAGGCTGGTCCTGAGCTCACTTTTGTAGCCCAGGCTGGTCTCTAACTTGCACCAATCCTCCTGCCTCAGCCTCCCGAGTGCTGGGATTACAGGCGTGAGCCACCACGCCCAGCTAACTAAGTGATGTTTTAAGCCTTTTCAGAGAGGTCAGTGGAAGGGAACAGATCTCTCCTGTGTATTTGGGGGACTATCTGCCAGACTGTGCTGCCGCCCCCAGGAAGATTCTCTTGGTATCACAGAGTAGCTTCCTACACTGCATTTCTCTCATGCAGTTTCTTCTAGAGGTAGTACCTCTCTGTGAGCTTGACATCTGTGGTTCCTGTGAGTTCCATCAGGACAGCTCTTTAGAGCCTTGCACTCTCCAGCCGGATCCAGTTGGATCTAAGATAAGAGTAGTAGTTCTTCCAGATGTTTTTTCCCTTGAGTTCTCTGCCTCAGCCGTTAAGGTAAATTTGAGCTCTTTCTGGTACTTAGTATTCTAAAGACTTACTCATCCACAAAAAGACAATTCTCTGTGGTGGTTAAGTAATTTTTTTTATTCTAAGGTTTCTTTTTTCTTTTCTTTTTTCTGTATTGTAGGGAAGGGTCTACAGGGTGTTCAGGGTCTCACTACTAGATCAGACTAGTAGTGAAACATCTGTTTACAGCCTCCCAAGAGCTGGGATTACAGGTGTGCACCACCATGCCCAGTCTCAATGGCCTTCTCAGCACACCCCAGGGATAGGGCTGGCACGGCAGGCCCAGGGATCAAACCCCTGCTCCTGTACCTGCTTACAGGTGCTTTAATCTGCTGAGCTATTTGGCTTTCTTAACTAGAGCTACTATATGACATTATTTTCCTGACTGGACCATGGATAAGAGAAATATGATGGTGACACTGTAGTTATGTTGAAAACAAAAAGGGTATTTAGATAATGTATCAACCATTGTTAATTAGCTATTGTTTTGAAAATCTGTAACATATGTATTATTGTACATTATCCTGTTTTTGCCTCTATCTCTGATTTTTTTGTTTCTACTCTTCAAAATAATTTTTTTTTTAAAGGGGGTAGAGGACTGGGGTGTGGCTTATGACTTGCTTAACATACTTGAGGCCCTCAGGTACATCTCTAGCACATGCATGCACTAAGCTTTTGGAAACACATAATAAGATACGGGTGAAGTGTTGTGATGTATGAGATTTAATTAATAAATAAAATAAAAGGTCAGGAAATACATATACTGATATCTCTTTAGTCCAGGAAAGTAGAATATATTTCTTCATACTTTTGGCTATTTTTATATAGTGGCCAAATTCATCATAAAACATTTTTAAAACCCCCAAATATCCAAATATTTCTGCAGTCATCTGTACCAGAGCACAGCATAACCAATGAGAACCTTTGTGACAGTAATCTAGGGGGAAGTGTGTGTTGGGATAATCTGACATCTATCTCATTCCAACTGTCAAGTACTGGAGAAAGGGGACAAGCCTCAGACCAACTGACTCACACAGCTCAAATTTCATTTATTATCAAATCTTTCCATAGTAATGATAATAGCATTTAGCTTATGAGAAATGTTTAGAGAAAATTATTATCAAGTAAATTCCACTGGCTGGGGCCAGGGAGATAGCAGTAGAATAAGTGTGCAGGGCCCTGAGTTCAATCCTAGGTACTACAAAAAAAAAAAAAAAAATCCTATAAAGTCCACTGGAAACACTATACTTTTTTTTTTTTTTTTGTGGGACTGGGGTTCAAACTCACAACCTTGCACTTGCCCAGCAGGCACTTGTGCCTCAGAGCCATCTCCCCAGCTCCCAAAACACTATACTTTTAAAAGTTAAACTTTTTTTTTTTTTTTACTAAATCCCAAAATTTTTATAATATATTATTGAAATATTTCCATAAAACTACTGAACAATAAATATTTTTTCAATAAATAATTTTCTGAGGGTTCTAGCTTAAGAATTCATACCTTTTTATTTTCTTTCTTTTTTTCTTTTTCTTGAGACAGGATCTCAGTAGGCAACCCAGCTTGGACACAAATTAACAATTGTCCTGCCTCAGGCTTGAGTGCTGGCACTATGGGTATGTGCCACCATGCTTGGCTTTATATCTAATTCTTGCGCATTAAAATCAGTATAGCTTTGAGACAATCTATAATACTCTGTGTTTTCAAATCCATGACTGGGCTAATTTTTAACTATAATTGGAAAAATGTCAAAGTACTAATTCCTTCAGTATCTCTAAGGATGTGATAGTACACACCTATGGAATCAGCTGCTCTGGATCTTTAGCCTGGAGGAGGCAAGGAATAGAATCTTTCCCAGAGCCATCAGAGGAGACGATCAAGTAGATGTCTTGATGTCAGGCTTCTAGCTTTCAGAGCTGGAATAAACTTTTCTTAAGCCTGGAATTTTTGTTGCAGCAGCCTGAAGACTGACACAGCCAGGCAGAAGACTTTCTTTGGGGTTTATGTTGTGCCCATTTATTGGCTCCTCTAGCAACCTGGGCTATGCAAAACAAGGTCTACAGATAGCCACTTCATCCCCACCTTTCAGAGTTTTATACTATATTTGCTTATACACAATGTCCAAGGAGTTAAAGGCATATCTATTTCATTTATTTTAGAAGTCCTAACTTCTGGGTTTCTACTACCATGGTTTCTACTACCATGGTACTACTACCATGGTTTCTACTACTATGGTTTCTACTACCATGGCTTCTACAAACCATGCTTTCTTATGCTCTATCTCTGATACAGGGGAAATAAACTCCCAAATCTGGTAGATATCTGGTACAAGTTTGTGTTTTCTAAAATTCAAGAATGAATTTTACGAAGAATGGAGGTTAAGAGTAAAATATATTTACTGGGGAAAAGCAAGCTCCTAAGAAGGAGATCTGAGTTGGTTGCCAAGGAACTTGTCTTTTCTAAGGACTTTTATAGAGTAAATCCATGAAGTGAGGTGACTTCAAGGTGGGCAAAGCAGGAAATCACAACGTGGGCATGAGGTAGGACAAAACTATGGTCAATCAATAAGATTACAACTGCTCAGGCAAAATTGATTAAATTGGAATCAAATAGGGAAACATCATGTAGCAAGTGGGCATGAATAAAGAACAGGGGATTTTCCTATAGGGCATTGGATTAGTGACTCTTCTTGGCTTTCTTAAGGTGATAGAGACCTAGAATATGAATCCCTGATGTTCATCCTTAGAGAAGTTATGTGAATACATTTATTTCATTCATTGTCTTGAGGTCTTCCCTACTGTTGCAAAGCATCTTGTCTTCTGTAGTGGCTCTTCAAGGGCCTAGCAATATGTTACTGGCTATAATATTTCTTTTTTTTTTTTTTTTTTTTGCGGAACCAGGGATTGAACTCACAACCTTATACTTGCCAGGCAGGCACTTGTGCCCCTGAGCCATCTCCCTGGCCCCTTGGCTATAATATTTCTAACTCAGCAACCTACAACAGATCCTTTGGAATAAAGGGGCAGCAGAGTTCTGTAGCCAAATGATATAAGAAAATAGTGAATTTATATAAATTAAGCCAGTTTTTTATTTTAAGCCTTTTCAGATAGGTTACTAGTGTACAGTTGAATTTCCAAGAAGTAATGAAAGCAGGCAACATTTCCAAAACTTCACTAGGGACTGCTTCGTGTTACCTCCATGGAAGTCACTTTCTGAAATCCCTCTACGCCAACTTTCTTCTCCAAGCATGATATCTGGCTGCTATTATTTGCACTAGTTTTGCTTTCCTGATCTGACCATATGTTTTTAAAGTTCTGCGAACTATGGAAGTAGTGCTATTGTACTGTTACAGATCCAGGCACTATTTAATTTTATAAAATTTCCCATTTTGTTGAATTCTGAATTTAAAAGCCCTAGCCACAGTTATAAAAATAGACTGTAGGAACTTGTGTAACATGAGTTCTGTTTAAAAATATAGAAACTATTTGTAAAAACAGCCAATAATACTGCTGAATGACATGAGAGGCAGGAACACCAATCCCACTGCAGGTATGCAGAAGTGTTTGACTAGGCAGAGGTGAGCAGTAGGTAGCAGCAGGCTGGTGGCTAACAGGCACTTTGCTTCTTACCTTCTGTATGAAAACTGACTCCCAGGTAACCCATTGCTCCCTCTTGTGAGTCAGTCTAGCTGAATGGATGTAGACAGCAGAGAGCTTGGTATCACTGTACAACTCTGCTGAATAGGGATTACTACCAATGTAGTAGGCAAAAATAAAACTTCAGCAGTTAAGTGAGAAGTGGAAGAAAGGATGTGGCCAAGCCAAAAATATGATTAGAACATCTGTTGAAAAGAAGCTGAACCCAAATGAAGCCCCGGCCATCAGATGAGTGAGGCAGACAGGTCAAGGCCTCTCTGGAGTTAAGGAGGGGACAGGCAAGGACAGGCTGGCACCAGCTGCCATCTCAGCTTGTTTCTGAAACATTAAGGCAGATTTCTGTCCAGCAGTCCTCATGATAAGCCACATTGGAGGTCTTTATTCACAGCAGAGAGAGCAGCTGTGGAGGCTCGGTTTCCCTGATCACTAGTGCCAGGCACTGACACACACGGGCTACGATGGAGGCCTTCCAGTGTGCACGCACAGAGGCAGAATTGCCTGTAGAGGGCTGCACTCAGGGCCAGGGAGAAAGTCACAGCTGCAGGGAATGAGACCTCTATCCAGGTGCCGGAGAGCGCTGGGACATTGCTGTAGCAGGAGCTACTGTGAGACAGCCGCAGGCCAGTGTGGAAGCCCCAGTCATAAGGCCTGCTCCAGAGCACTCTGCTCCTCGTCCTCTGTATGTAACCAGCTCCAGTCCAGAGCCTGAAAGTACAGATATGTTAAATGTTCATCAACCACTGTAAACCTCAGTTCATCTCCTCTCTTCTGGGGTCAAGCAGCACAAGATGGAAGTATAGTTAAATCTTCTGTTGACACACATCCTGACACTGCAACACACTCTTGAGCTGAGCTTCCCTTGGATTGAAATCCTGCGACTGTGCAAACTGGAAAGGTCAGTCCTGCCTGTAGTTTAAGCCCTCATGTACAGGCCCACTGAAGGCAGGTGGGAGTGAATGTTAAGCTTCAGCCACTGCTTCCAGCCTCACAGAGGAAATGGGCTCAGAAGACTTTACTTTCCTCTGGCACAGTGTGAATAAGCCTTGAAATGATCAATATATGGTAGAAGATCACGACAGAGAATCCACACTCTGCAAAAGTTTGATGCCTTCATTACTTCCCATTGTAAAATGGACACTGCTGAGCTCCATCCCTCACCAAGCTCAGAGCTTGACAGGTTCCTAACCGTCACTTGAGCCCAGCAGAGCACCTGGCACACACTGATAGGCAGCAGCAATATTCACGGTGCAGGTGGGCATAATGGAATAATGTTGCTTCCTCCCAGCATTAAAATCTCAGCAAGATTAGTTAAATAAGACACATGATATGCCTGTAATGTGCAACAATTACTAGATAGACATAATTACTAGACACAATTTAAAAATGTACCCAAAGGTCTTTTTTTTTTTTTTTTTTTTTTTGTATTTTAGTACAGGGTCTACAGCGTCTCGCTACACAGACTGGATTCATAATGATACTCTTGTTTTCAGCCTCCCAAGCAGTAGGATTATGGCTAGTGCCACCACACTGTCTCTGTGTGCCCCAGGGGCAGGACCAGCACAGCACACAGAAAACTGAACCCTGGTCCCTATGTCTGCCTAAGCAGGCACTTTAATCCATTAAGATACCTAGCTGGCTCTTTGTAACTGAAAGTCAAGTATATATGGAAGCCACATGAGACCTCAGTGAGCACTCATTGGCCTTTTATTTTCTTTCCCTGTTTTGCTGCAGAAGAAACATCCAGGCAGGGCTAGGGTTTCTGAGGGAGTTACCATGAAGCTCTGGTCCTGCTCCTTCACCGTGTCCTGCATGGCACTCTCCAGCTGGGAGCACAGGGAGTGCGCTTCAGCCACAAGCTCATCACTGTGGGTGATAACCGAGAGGTCAGACTGTTAGGGGCATTCATGTGCACTGTAGTTGTTACTACCACTTTAAAATATGGTATAGAATATTTGACATTATTTTAAAAACAAAGCAGCAATTATTTTGGTCCTGCATGCCTCAAAACAGCATGTCATTAATTCATGATGTCATTCACCTGGTTAAGTAGTTCTTAGAAGTCAAAATCCAGTCATCAGCATTATTGTTCAAAACACAAAAAGTACATAGAACTCTAGAAATAAAAAAGCAAATGAGTTCTTTAGTACTTACTAAATAGGGGATGATTCTCTCTAAATTCCAAAAAATCTAAAAGCTTTTTCTCAGGTTACCTGGTTTCCAATTTTTGAAACAGAAAGGAAAAAATAGTGGGCAAAGCAATTCATCATGTTTCCCTATTTCCTTCTGATCTGAAATGCAAAGTTCTGGAAACTTACTTATCCAATGTGCTATCTCTTCTCTGTAGTAAGAAATGCCTGTTTCCTATTATGAATGTGCCAAGGGACAAGGACAATCTAACAAATCATTCTTCCTTTTCTGACCTTAGCTCTGTGACACAGAGGCCACTGTGACCTCTGTGCTCACAGGAAGGCTTTTCTGGACTTTGAGAATAACACTGGAGGAAAACACAGAGATAGGATGTCACTGCCCTTTAGCATATTTTATTCTGTAAAATATGACACTGTGTGTGGGAAGAAATCCAGGCCTTTTTTTTTTTCTTCAGTGCTGGGGATGGCACTCAGGGCCTCACACATGCTAGGCAAGTGTTGCACTGTGGCTACATCCCAGGCCTCTACAGCATGTTTTGCTCAGCCTTACTTGCTATCAGATTAGAGTCTTGGTGCCAACCCCAGAGGCCAATCAGAGAGGTATGAGTCCTGGGTACTACACAGGAGCCACACTGAGGCAGATGTAAATGCCTGGAAAAGCTCAGGAAGGAGTGAAAAGCCATTGTAAGTCACTGAACAGATTAACACTAGGTCAGAAAGGCATTTTGGGAGAAATAAGGGCTTGGCAGCAGAAAAATCAAGAAGCAGGAGGCAGAAGACCTTGCCAGGAGGGGCCAGAATGTTCTGTTCACTGCTCTGTCACCATGGCTCAGGTAAGAGTAGGCAATGGAGGGATGAACAAATGACAACAGACACTGGGAAGAAAAATAGTAGCTTGAAAATGGAGGTGAGTAGGAGGGTAGAGGCCAACAACTCAGGCTGACAAAAGGCCTGAAGGGCCACTAGTTTTGAAGCACAGAGAATGACTGGTAGACCATAAGTAACAGCATTTTTAATATCTCCACCAAGCAATTAGTAATCCAAGCCTTGTACAAAAAAAAAAAAACAAACAAACAAAAAAAAAAACTATTTAATTAGTGAGTTATAAGCAACAATAGGGGCTGAATATATGACCTTAGGCTATGTACAGAGTTGTGCAATAATTTCAGTGTATAGTTTCAGAACACTTCCATCCTCAGAATATACCACACTTGATCTCAGGCACAAGGCTGAGAAGCAGTAGCATATACAGAACAAAGAGAAACAGGCACAAAACCATTGAACAGATGTTTCTGTCAACAACAACTACTACTGTTCCCAGCAGTTCCTGATGTGCCTTGGAACATGAAATGTTATCTGTGACTTACCTTTTCTTGGCTGGCTCAGGTAAGCTGTCAGAGGGAGTGGAAGGCTGGGACATTAGCTGACAACAGTGGCTGAGTCGAGACATGTTCATGCTCTCTGGGCTTCCACTGACAGGACCACGGACCTTGCTCTGGAGCAAAAAATCAGAAAGGAAGCCAACAAAATTTTGTTTTTCTTTTCTTTTTTTTTTTGTCTTTTTGAGACAGGGTCTTGCTACGCAGCTCAGGCTGGCCTTGAGCTCACTTTTGTAGCCCAGGGTAGTCTTGAACTTGCACTGATCCTCCTGCCTCAGCCTCTCAAGTGCTGGGATTATAGGCATGAGCCACCATGCCCAGCTAACCAACAAAATTTTGAAGCCAAGTGATGGAACAAATTTTACACTCACACTACAGCATTTCTACTGCAAGACACCATAGCTATTCCTCAAAACTACCAGCCCATATCTGTGTTTGACAATAGCAGGGACCTCACATTCAGGATCAAAGTGTGTCTGTGCCAACAGGTGTGCTTCCTGAGAAACTGAAATGCTGGTAGACAAGGGCACCTGTACTTCTAGGCTTTATTGCATTTATGTGATTTCTTAGTGAATTCTTACACGGAAACAAAGGGGAGATTATTTCTAGCCTTTTCTAAGCAGAAGACTGAGCAGCACAAATGGTTCGAAGATTGTAACCCATAGCTGCTACAGTATACAGCAAAGGGGCAGTGAAATTCTCCAGCTGTGGCCACCCACACCTTCTCAAACTTGCAGCTCACTGCATGTGACTTACTTCTCAGTACTTCAGGCCATCTCCTTTGCTGAGCCTCTGGCCAGCTGTCACCTGTCTGCTTCAAAAATTTCTGTTCCTGCTCCCTGCCCTCAAGACTACCTAGTCCTTGGCTCTCAAGCTATGGACCCTGCCTAACTTCATCTTCTCTTGAGCTCAAGCAGCCTTTCCAGTATCAACTCTAGCCTATGCCTTCTCTACCAGCTGTGCCTCCCTGCTGTCCAGCACTTGGACAGACCCAGCCACCTATCTCTCCTTCTGCACTAGGCTTGCAAGGCTTCAAGGTAGCTGTCCATTCCCACACAGCTGTTCCCTAAATTTCTATGTACCCAGAACTGATCCCACTCCAGTCCCTGCCCCACTGTGTGGCTGTCCCTCAATCCAGTTTTAGCTGACACAAGGTGACATCTCTAAAACAGAAATGGGGTCACAGCATTCCATAAGCTCCTCTGATCTAAAAGGAAATCCACTTTCTCCAAATGATGCTTCTGCAAGTTAGCCTTGGCCCCCTCCAATTTCATCCTCATTGTTCACCCCTAAACCTAGAAGACATCAGGATTGTCCAGGCCTTCAGGCCTTTGATAAAGCAGTGCCTGGAACATGTCCTTCCGAGCAGCCATCCTGCTTCAGAGGGAGGAAGCTGGGGACCTCCCTGCCTGCAGTGCTTGCTCAGACATAGCTTTATAGCATTTCCTGCTCAGATGGCTAGCTGTGCCCCCTGCCAGACCATGACTCCCTGAAACAGATAGAGCCCAAGGAGTGGCCTCTTCTGCATTCGCCTCTACTTCTCCTAACATCTTCATCTCACTGAAGCTCCTGTTTTCCTTCCGACAGGAGGAAATGCCATTTAGCCCTCCCAAGGCAATCCCATTCCCATGCTCCTGCTCAGAACTATGGACATCAATTGTGTTCTCTCTCCAACACTGTCAATCTCCTGCTTGGCCCATGGATGTGTGCCAGCCTGCAGGCTGACTGGAACAAGTAGCCCTCTGCCTATCTTCCTTCCCTTTGCTCTTTGAAGTTTCTGCTGACTGAACTGCTCTGTTCCCTTCCTGCCACTTCTCTATATCCCTTCACCGCCCTTCACAACAGGGCCACCTCTGGCAGCTCCAGCTTCTACTGCCCTCTATGTCCTGTGCTGTCTGGCTTTGCATGTCCTCCTGGGGGCCGTCAGTGTGGTCACAGGTGCGCTGAGACAGGTGCATGGCAGGTGGAGACTACACTGCTAGGATAACACACACTGGGAGAGCAGTGGTCCTAAAACAGATGACGGTTTTCACCTTGACCTATCACTACATCTTTTTTAAGAAAAGGGTTGTTGCAGAAGTAATTAGGTAAAGAATCCTGAGAGGAGATCAACCTGGATGATTCAAGTATGGTTCAATGCTGGTGATAGTGTCCAAAAGGAGGCACAGAGGTCACGGGACTGACTGGAGTGGTGCACCCAAAAGCCAAGGAATGCCTGGTGCTCCAGAAGCCAGAGAAGGCTGAGTGTGGCTGTCCCTGAATCCAGTTTTAGCTGGTACGAAGTGACATCTCTAAAACAGAAAGCCACAAAGAGACACTATCCTGCTGACATCTGGAGTCTAGACTTCTGGCCTCAAGACCTCTCGGAGAATAATATCTGCTTTGAAGACATCTGATTTGTACTAATTACAGCAGCCATGAGAATCATAAAAGTGACAGGTGCAGCTCTTCTAGTCTCTGAACCCAACCCTTGTCTGTGCCCCCGTCACAGGGGGTGACCTGAGCAGTGGCTGCCAAGGGCTCTAGAGTAGCCCTGTGGCCCATGGGTGGGAGGCTGGGTAATGGTGGGCACTGTCACTCACACATGCAATCTTCAGGAGGTTCCAGAGCTCCTTCTGCCGCTTCTCCTGGAGCTGGACGACAGTCTTCTCATCCTCATTCATCAGACTCACCACCTCTTCCACCTTGGGCAGCAACTCCAGGGCCTTCTGCTTGCAAACCACAGTTTTACTGTGAAGAACAAATAGGATACACTCCAATGGGCTTCAGGCTAGAATGCACATAGCACCATACCCATCAGTCAGCAGTCCATGAGGACCTCAATCATTTTCCTGACAATTATGGTCCCAGTTGGAGCAAGAACCAACAATGTCTTCCCTGTAGTTGACCTATGACTGTCCCTTCTACCCTCAAGCTGCAAGAGAGCTTCATACCTCAGCTGTGTGTAAATCACTCGCACTTTCTTCTCAAAGCCTTGAATGGCTTGAAGTAGCAACCGCACCATTTCCTGACTGTCACCATCTATTCGTTGGTCTGGGGAAGAGAGTTACACAATTGCTCCAGGAGGGTAGCAAAGAGGACCAGTGCCTCAGAAATGAGACAGAAGGCATTGAGGCAACCCAGACCACCTACCTCTTGGCTTTTCTCTTAGTCTCCTGTACAGTTCTCTTGCTTGCTCCTCTCTGAAATACATAAGCAGCTGTGTGTAGATTCAAGGCTGAACAGGCACACAGATAGCATTACATATTCTTTTTTTTGGACAGAGAATCTTGTCAACTCCAGGCTGGCCATGAGCTCACTATGTAGCTCAGGCTGGCCTTCAACTGTGTGGTAATCCTCCTGCTTCAACCTCCCAAGTGTTGTAATTCTAGGTATGCAACATCACACCCAACCAGTACTATTACTACTTGACAGCGCAGCTATTGACTTCTAGACAAAAGACATAAGTGGGGCAGTGAAACCAAATCTTGTGCCTACATATCTATTTAATCTCATTTTACCCTTGTCTTCCACAATCATCAAGCCAAAAATGTCTCCTCACATGAGTCTAGTGATTAGCAAGAGGACAGTGGGACAATGCCCCTTCTACATGGTTCCTTGCATAATATGTCAAGAACTGTACACGATCAGACTAACAAGAGAAGACGACAGACCAAAGAAATAATGATCTCTGTTTCTGAGATATGCAGAACTAAAAAGTATCTTGTGACTCAGATCAGAGGTGCGTCATCTGGCTTCTTCCCCTGTGAGCAGGAGTGTAGCAGTCTACTGACACACTCTAAACTTAGATAAATCACCAATCAGCTTCATGGCAAAACAGAGCAGGACAAGAATGCTCCAGCTCCTTGGCCAGAGCCAGAAGGCACCTCCTTTGCCTCAGCACATCCTCTCCGAACCTGTCATGCTGTATGGCAAAGTCTGGAAGCAAGACTGGTCACAAGTCCCTTTTGACTGAGGGCTTTCTGGTGATGTCCATAGCAATCAAGTAACATCCCTCATTATCAAAACTCAAATATCCCACAAAGTTTAATGAGGAAGAAATATTCATGCCATCTGGAATTCCTCTTCCACTTGGCTTCTATGATGTGACTCCAGTGCCCTCCTAGCTGAGCAAGAAAACCTGCCCACCCTGAAAACCTGAGCCCATGGAGGAGTACAAGCTCCCATCCTTTTCCCCAACACAGGGAAGCCTGGCAACATTCTCTAAGAAGACTGATTTGAAAACTTAAGGAATTAATAGTTAAAGAATAGGAGAACATACAAAACAAATAATTAAATTTCTGTTCAGATTTATCATCCTAAAAATCTTAGCAACAGGAAACAGTGCTGAGTTAAATAAGCCAATCCAAACTATCTGCACATTGTGCAGATACACATTATTCCTCCAGATAGTGTGGACGGGTCCAATGCTAAATCCCCTCATGGAGCCAAAGCCAGATACCTGAAAAAGGCTCAAATGAACAGTGTCCATGTCCAAACTTCCAGGCTTGCCAGGCTCCTCCCTCTCTGTAACACCTCCTGTTCTTTGAGACTCAAAACCTGGTGGACCAAGCAGGCATGTCCAATAGGATGGTAAAGACCACTTACATTTTATAGCCTTTATAGATTACAAACTGCTTCTCAAATGCATTATCTGAATGGATCCTTACAACTTTGTGAGATTAGCAGGGCTCCACTGCCACTTAATAGCTTTGAAAACTAAAGTTCAGCATGATGTGATTTGCCCTGGCTCACTTCTGGGACATACACCAATGACGGACCAGGGGACAAGCTTTATGACACATAGTACCATAGCCTCCTGGGACTATCCCAGCACACACATGGAACTCTGCAGGGGGTACTCACAAGTCATCCAGGGTGCCACCCTGCTTGCGCCCCATTGGACTCCTCTGCAAGTCCACGATGTCAGTCTGGAGAGCCATCATCCGCTCCACCAGATACTTCACCTCGTTCTCCTAATGAAAAGACCATGCTAATGTCAATTGATATAAGAAGAGCACACTAACAGGCAGGTTCTGTCGATGATGACAGAGACTCCTAACTCTCAGGAGATTCTCAACTGACTGGCCAGAAAGAATGTGAACTCTGGCATCAGAAAGAGTTGAAGTCAGATCCTGCATGTACCACCTTTAGCTGTAGGACCCTTGGGCAGTTACCTAACTTGTGAGCTTCACTTTCTGCTTCGGTAAGACAAGCTTCTAATAGAGCCAATCACAGGATTAAATAAATAACCAGCATGGAAAAGATAACCAATCCACATTACTCTGGCCCCCCCTTAATTTGTTTACCTTAGTGCCAACCCACATGGGGAGGCCTGCATTCCTTTATTTCAAAGATTATGTGTGTGAGAGCCAAGTCTGAGAGAAGCACAGCCCACCATCTATGGCTACAGAATCGTATGTAGGACATCCATCCTGAGCATACATGCATCTGTCAAGACTATTATCAAAACAGATGTCAGGGCACTGGGTAAGGCAGTGGAGATGTCCTGGAGTACATGGGCTTATTTTTCTGCAACTTTCATAGTCATGCTCACTCTATTTGGCTTCATAATTATACTTTAATGGCATGTGATAGATGTGTCCTGAGACTTCCTGCCTCAATTTTGTCTATGGATTTCACATTCAATAACATTAAGCAAACACTTCTGACAAGACGAAGTGCTGAACATCCTCCACTGCTCTTCCTCAAGAACACTTGGCATTTGCTCCTTATTTAAATGTGGAACTCTTTGCCCCTCTGGATAGTGCTAGGGTCTAGAAACAGAAGGGTTCTTCTATGCTCTCAGTTTATTTCCAGAAAGTTCATATGTAATCTAAATAGATAGTGAGGAAATCTTGATTTCAGACAGGAGAACAACCCTGTGTTTGACAAAAGCAAAACAGAATGAAGCCTCATCCACACCATAAGTACAGAAACCAAATTTGAGTTTCCTACCCGCCCACACAACTCCACTTTCTGTTCCATGTCCTTCCAGGCCAGCAGCAGTTTATCTGATGCTGGAAAAAAAAAAATTGGGGGGAAAAAAAAACAAATGAAAATAGCAGAAATCCAAGTCAGAAATAAGCAACTCTATCATAAGAGAATGGAAAAAAAAAATCCTCAAAAAGAAATAAAAGAAAGGGTCTCTTAGCGGGGCGTGGTGGCTCACGCCTGTAATCCCAGCACTCGGGAGGCTGAGGCAGGAGGATCGGTGCGAGTTCGAGACCAGCCTGGGCTACAAAAGTGAGCTCAGGACCAGCCTCAATTGCATAGCAAGACCCTGTCTCAAAAAGACAAAAAAAAAAAAAAAAAAAAAAAGAAAGGGTCTCTTAAATTCATTGCAGAATACTCACTGATCCCGAACTCAGTCTGCTCACTGTACTTTTCCAAGTCAATCTGGATGCTGGTTTTAAAGAAATCCAACTTGGCTTTGAGCTGCTGAGACATGGAGGCCATGGAATTCTTCATTTTGGAGAGACAACTGTTATTCCGGAGCAGATTCATCCTGTAGAGACCACAAGACATGGAATGTTGGAGAGCTCTGAGATCCAGTATCCTTTCCTAAAATAACAGAATCCAAAAGTCAAGGGAGGTCCTCATTGTAATAACATCCTTACTATTACCAAAGCAGCCATTTATAAGCACAAGGAAATTTTCTGGCCTTCAGCAATACATGAAGTTCTATACCAAAACCAGAATTAGGCAAAGTACTACATAAAGGACCAATAATCTAAACTTGTCATAACAGGATAAAGTCAATAAATTTCTAGCATAATAATCAGGGAAGTTTTTCCAACCCAAATTGCAATGAACTTCTCTGAGGCCCAAATTCTACCCACCGGTTGGCCCACCCAACCCTCAATTCTGTACTCCTGTGCCACATACAAACCACATTCACCTCGTCAGGCTCTCACTGGGCAGAAGGGGCCTCCTTTTAGCTGGCCCACCCTGACCATCTCTTGCCATCCAAAAGTGTCTCCTTGTCACTCAAAACAGTTGCCTCTGATCCCTGCCTCAATCACCCCCCAAGAGCCAAAGCCACCAAGCAATTCTAAATGAACTAAGTACATCGGGCACAGTACATGGCAGCTCGCTGTCCCTGCTGCAGCCGGTTGCAGTCCTCCTTCAGGGTCTGGACGCTATGCCAAACCTGGCCCCACACTTTCCTCAGCTGGAAGAAAGGGAGGTTCCTCTTGGGCTCCTGAACTGTGCACAGAGACAAGAAAATATCAGAGGATGAAGCTCCAGCAAAAGGTCATATCTTTCCTTGCCACTAAATGGTCTTTGAAAAACAATTAGCTCCTATGCTATCAGAGAATTTATCAGGTGTTATGCCTTTTTTAGCCCACAGCACTGAAGATTAAACTCACGACCTTTGCACTGAGCTAAATCCTAAATCCTTTCTTTTTTTTTTTTTAATTTTGAGGTGGATCTTCCCAAGGCCCAATTGCCCAGGTTGGGCTTGAACTTCCAATTGATCCTTCTGTCTCAGCCTCCTTGACAGCTGGGATTACAAGTATATACCACCACCCTTACGTCCCTGTATATATTTTCAATAGAAACTCAACATTTATAACATTCAAAATTATATTAAATTCTATAAAGATGCAACATTAGCGGGCAGTACTAAAGATGATTAAATAAGCAGGAAAGCTGGAGATCTCTAAAATCTGTTTATTCTGAGTGTGTGTGTGTGTGTGTATGAGGTGGGAATGTAGGTGTGGCAGGGGCATTAAAATGTCCTTGGAACACTCATGCAATGGGACACAGTCAACCATTAAAAATGGCAGTTCTATATGTACCAATGGTAGAAACATCTGGAAAACACTGCTAATTCCAAAGGGTAGGAACAGAGTAGTATATGCTATATTATATCACTATCTGTGTAGGAGAAGGTACTCTGGAAGGAAACCCCAGCATCTCACAGAAACATTCTTCCTGGGAGGGAAACTCATTAGCAGGGGAACTGAACCAAGACTGGCTTCTTTCTCATTGTATATTCATTCTCATGTACCTTTTGAGTTTTAAAAAATACCATACATATACACTAATTATTAAAATATAAATGCAACTTGAAGAATAAATCAAATGGTTAGTAGGCAAGAAGGCAGTACTCTCTGCTCAGTGAGTGACATTAACCAAGAACCTTCCTTTCTCCCATGTGCCTGGGCCACTCCTTCCATGCCCTAAAGCCTGGGTATGCAGGCCCTGCTCACACAATGTGCCCCCCTTGTCCCAAATATCACAACTGATCATTTTTGAAGAAATGATGTTCTTACGGATGCAACTGACACTTTCAGGTTGGGGTCGTGGGGAGATCTGAGTCTCATAGGTGATTTTACTATTGTCAAAGAGGAAGACAAGATCCATGTCCATAGAGTGGCCTTCATTTGGCTGCAAAGAGATAAGGCTAGAATCAGATGAAGTAGATCCCACTCCTCCCTGTCCCAACTCATCCTGAACAACTTCAGAGCATTTCCTGCTGTCACCAAGAGTACCTTCTTAGGCCACCAGGTACAGAGCAGGCACAATGCTTTTCTTCCCAATTCCACACACATTTACTTATTGCTGATTTTTGGAAGCTAAACCTTATTTACAAAGCTTCATGTTCAATTTATTCTGATTGCCTTTCCCATGAAATCCAATCTACTGCCCTATGTAGTGACTTGGTTCCCCTATGTTAACTCCATCCATTATGCTGATCTATGAATACTTATGTCTGCACTGCTACAATCAACATGGTGACTTAGCTCCTTACACAGGGATAATCATAAAAGGCTTTTGCTGACTCAGAAGAGCAGAGTACCATTTTGGCAATAAAAGCAAATGAAAGCCACTCTCCATGGTCTGAAACGAACAAGTCACTCATGGAGTGATGCTTGTTTGCTAATGGGACACATTGGAGATGCCACAATACATGTTACAGCAACAAGCAGGCACCTCAACAGTGGCTTTGACTGCTTCACAGGGTAAAACAGCAATCAGACTATGTAATTTGTTTCCTATAAGACAAAGTCAGACAATGGCAGGAAAGCCTGTGCTCACCTTGCTATCAGAAATACACTGAGTAGCAGGCTTGTCGGGGATCAAGGCCAGACCTGCCTCCTGCAGCAGTTCCTGGTCCTTCTCTGGGATTCCTGTGTCTTCCTGGATTCTGGCCTTCAAGCTCTGCAGACTCTCATCTTCTGTTACTGGGTAGGTATGAATGGTGCCTGTGACCATGTTCAAGACATGAACCAGCTGCAACATAGCACGTAGCACACACGTTAGGAGAAGCACAGTCTTTATAGAGGTGCCTGTTTATGCGCTAAGAGCCTTCACTACTCCCCTTATTTCCCAGACCCACAAGTAAAGGCCTAACTCGAGGAAGAGAGGCAGGCAGCTGAACCCTTGTGTTACAGTCTTCAGTATTCCTGTCTGTCCACTGCAATCATCTGGCCACCAGTATTAATTGCTCAGTAGTCTCATCCTCTTACTTATGGAGACAGATTTTTGCTGGACTCTGTACTTCACACTCAGCCACTGGGGCATGGGAAGATTCCACCATTCCTAGGGCTCTCTAAGCTGTGTGCTCACCTTCAGGTTTAAGATGTCATCCAGGGCCCGGAAGCAGCCATTGGACCCGTACTGGGGGTCTGTGCCCCTCTGCCGGGGGTGCCACATAAGCATCAGCTGTAACCACTTCTCCAGTCGCTTGGCCAGCACACTAAGAACAGGAGCAGAGTGAGGGGTAATGCCTCCTGCCAGGCTCAGGCTGCAGCACAGGCCAATTTGACAGTGCAGCCTAGGGCTCATCTTGTCATGAATGCAGCCATAACCATTATTGAAAATGAAAATGGACAGGACTGAGAGAAAGAGCCAAAAGGCAACCAACCATTTTAACCATTTAGTACTCATCCCTCTCTCCTAACTTCCCAATAAAACAGCTCTCCCCAGGAAAGGATTTCAAACATGAACTGGTAAACAGACTGATCTCTACTGGCTGCAAAGAAATAACCTTCAAGGAGGTTTTAGTGTGCTCCCTGGGATTCAGCTCAGGACTATACATAGCATCCTACAGCACGCACAGTGGGTGCTTTTGGTTTCATACCCAGTGTTGCAGCCAGGGGTTGGGTGAGGCAGGGTCACAGTCTAGACCAGGGCTCTCCAGGTTTGGGCCTTGGACAGCACTGGTCCACAGCTTATTAGTAACAGGGCTACATAACCGAAAGCGACTCATAGGGTGGCAAGCATCCATCTGGATTGACAAACAGCTTCTGTTTTCTTAGTGACTGCCTGAGCACCCCCTTCTGTCAGGTCAGGGAGCTGAATGCTGCAAACAACATGTGGGTGACCTAGGTAATAAGCTTAGGAGAAACTAACATAATAAATGCAGAGGAAATGCTGCACTGCAGTCATCCTGAAACCACCTCTACCCAGGGAATGGTAAAACTGTCTCCCATGAAACTGGTCCCTGCTGTGAGAAAGATGGCCTGCTGGGCAAGACCTCATACTGCTGGGTTGGTTAATCCAGCCCATCAAGAGCAGCTAGTGGGTGCACACATAAACGTTAAACTTCTTGGCCTCAAATCTGCCTCCTGGAAGTAGCAGACCCTTCCCAAAGGCCCTAACAGCTACTCACCACCTCCCATGCAAGCCTTCTCTTGCCCTAACCTCTACCCTTCGTGTTTTCTTCTTCCACCCTTTTCACCTACCCATGGACCTCAGAAGTTTCCAGCATAGTCATTGCACATAAAACCTCTCTCATCCTCAAATATTCCTGGTCCTCATTATCCATGCAATATAATTATATGTGACTGCCTTGAAAATGTCCTTTGTAATGCGATCCAATTCTGGTAAGTTAATTACTTGCTTACGTTCTGGCTCTAAGATTAGACCAAAGACTTACTTAGTAACATAGTTTTGGGCCAAATAGTATAAAAGAAATACCATGTAACTTCCATCCTTAAAAGGCCAAGACTGTCTCACCTCCAGCACCAAAAGAAAACAAATGAAATGAAAAGGTGATTTCTGAGACGAGGGAAGGTAATCCATATTTGAGATGGGTTATGGCAAATTCTCAGTCTTACACAGAAGTTATTAGATATCACCTCAGATTTGCATTCCTGCAAAAGGAAGGCAAGAATGTAGAAGAGTCAGATAACTGGGCCTCACCTGTTCAGATTGTTGGGGTAAGGTAAAGAGCTTGAGAACTTCACTGTTCCATTCAAGTCTTCACTAACAACAATATCTGCCTCACTCTTCAGCCGGACTTTTGAATGCCTGTAAATTAAGCCATCTGTTTAGTATGTGCACTCAGTGGTCAAGAGCCCTTCCCTTTTGTAACAGGACATTACAACCCTAGGATCCTCTTAACCTTCTGGAATAATGGTCAACAGCCTGGCATTATAGTTTCTATCTAGATGTCCTCCAAAGCCTCATGTTCTCCACTCCTGGGAGACTGAAGCTAGGGCTGGAGGACTCCCAGGGACTTTTGGGAGGTGACTAGATCATGAGGGCATAACACTCATCAGTGGATTAGTCCACTGATGTGGGTCACTGCAGGTAGGTCCTGGTCCATCTGTCTCCCTCCTCCCTTGATCTTTGTCTGTGCGTCCTGCTGCCCTGCCACGAGCTGTCTCTCCTCTGCTATGCCTTGCACTAAGACCACTACAAACTGAGCCAAAATAAATCTCTTCTACTTACAGTTGTGGGTGTTGGGTTTTGTGTCTCAGTGGCAAAAAGGTAACTGAGATATCAGGTTTCTCTTAATAGTGGTGAGTACTGGAGCTAGGAGTGTAGAGGCTAGGTCAGACAACAACAAAGGTCAACACACCTCAGTAGTTATCTGAAGGGCAGCCTAGCAGACTATTGACTGTTTATGTCCCAAGTTCGGCAGACAATACAGCCAATCGCTATGTCACTCTTGGCTTTTCCATTCCCATTTCATCTATACAAGTGCTCATGTTTTAACAAAGGGTAGAATTAAGTTTTCCAAACCCATATCATGCATACATGTCACATTCATATGAAACAGGTGTGATATACATGCACACAACACTTCTCTTTGAATTACATAAGTAACTGTTTTTTTCTTTTACAGTTAAGTATTTTTTCTAAGGATAAACGAACATTTACTTTTCTCAATTTAAGAACTTCCTGGTATATCTGAAGTAAAATTTGAAAGGAAAAAACAAACTCAACTGGCTTCCAGCTTTCCTGATAACGACAAGGTAAATATGGAGAATGGTTCACAGGTCAACTATGTTGCTGGCTCTCTTTGCTGCCATTAAAACCCTATGTAACCTGCCACTTGGTGAGGAAATGAGGATTAGGTCATCTCTCTAGGGTCACATGCACTACTAGGGAATGGCAGAAATGGAAACTCAAATTTAAAATCTGGTTTTCTCTGTATACTGCCTAATGTCCAAATACATTTTTTTCCTCAAAAGAGTTGAGAAATTCAAATAAAAAGTTCTCTAGTCATAATCAAGAGTCATTCGCAAGCAGGGACCTGGCCTATGAGAACTACACAGAAGAGCTGCACATAGCAGAGGGTGCTATGTATAACTCTAGGGGAAACTGTGAAGGATGGGTTGGCCCAAGGCTTTCTAATTAAAGTGAGCAATTCTGCTATAGAAAACTTAGTCTGGAAGTGAGAAGTTAGAAAAGAGAACACTAAGCAAAATACATGTTGCTTATGTTAGCCCTAAAATGAATTTCAAAGTGGCTTTGCAATAGGACTCTAACACCCAAGTTGCCTCTGCCCTAAAATTCTTTTCTACCACTTCTTTAGATGGAGAGAGAAATTATTAGCAAAATTATCTAAAATGTCAATGGTGGAGGTTCTGCTTCTTTTTGAGTATCAGAATAGTTAACTTGCAGTTGCCTCTTGGCTTCCAGTACCTCTGAGGGAAGTTCTAGGAAGAATTCTTTAGACAGCAGGCTCACTACAAAGATGGTAAACCATCAGTGACATATTCCTAAGAAGCACTTACTCTTGTAGTTCGCATGTATTTTAATTCATTTTTTATAGAAATTATGGAAAAGATTAGCATCTGAACTTGTTACAAATACAATAATCCCTTGGTTAATTAAAACCACTACCGATGTACAAATAATTCGGAATTACCTTTATGATCAGTACATGTGACCATTTGTGTGGTTTATGTCTAGTTGTCCTCCCAAAGCTTCATGAAGTCATTGGGACAGGCTTCTAGAGCCTGCAATTAATTCATGATCCAATGCTGGGATTATGGGTGTGGGTGCTACACCTAACCTGGGGTGGATAGCCTGCATACCATGTAAGGAAAGAAGAGAGGCTGGTTAGCTGCCACAGCCACTGCTCCTCCCTTTGTTTTTTGCTCTTTTCTACCTTCATGAATGGCTGTCCTCTACCGCATGCCACTCTACCTTAGAGCTAGCTGAATATAGACTGAAACCTCCACTAACTGTGAGCCAAATAAAACTTTCCTTCCTAAATTTTAGGTGTCAGGTATTTTGTCCCAGCAATGAGAGAAAAATAAGCAAGACACCATTAATTAATTACCCAATCCTCCAATGTTCCAGAACCTCTGAAGCTAAAGCAATAGTGCCTGCTCTGTGGTAACCGCCACAGGAGGGCATCCTCTGCCCTCAGCAGCTACCCCTTTGCATTCCCCTGGACTGCTCCTTCCTAGAACCCATTTCCCTGGTCACTCATACTTTATTCTTTTTGATAAACATTCTCATTCAGTAAATACTTGTCCTTTGAAAAGTTTAATGTTTTTACCACTTCCAGAAAGATATTTAGGGAGCAGCTAGTGTGGAGAATTTATGGTGAGAAGCACATATTTATGCCTGCTTTAGGCGAGCAGCATAATGCACAGCAAAGCCCTTACAGTACACATATTCTTTTATCTATTAATTCCACTCCTAGGAATATGTCCTAGAGAAATAACTGTGGGTGCACAAGGATCTCCCTATCAGTATGTTATTCTTAATGTTATTTTAAAAAATCAAAGCTGTAAACCACTAAAGATTCCAGTTACAGGGCACAAGTACAGCTACTAAGTTGAATCACAAACAGATATAGCAAGTAATATGGAAAACTCAGGAGCACTGAGTGTTAGTTTGAAAAAGCAGGTTATATTGAAGTATATGTAATAATCTTTTCTTTTCAAAAAAAGGATATAAAACATATACATACATATAGACATACTGGAAAGTCTGGAGACACACAAAAATGTTCACAGTAATTGTTTCAGATTGTCTAACTATACATGATTCTTATTTAGCTTTTCCATATTTTCCAAAAATATAAAATAACATAAAATTTGTCTGATACAAATGAGGGGTGATAAAGTGGTATAGCACCTTTAGGCTCAAGACAAAGGGTTTTTTTGTGTGTGTTATAAACTGGCTGTAAAGGAAATTATCATTGTGAAATCTTTTAAAGACATTTGCAAGACAGCATTCATAATACATTACTATTAGTATAAGAAATAGAAGGATCCACAAGGGAAAAAATATATGCCAATTCGGTTGAATGGAGTATAAAGTGTCAAAAAAAACCCAGGGTTCCAAGTATCTGAGGGGAAGACGCCATAGAAGTGACAGACTGATATGAGACTTTTTGCTATGGATTTTTAAAAATACTCTTGATGTTTAAAACTTACAAACTTACTTCTGCTCCAAAAAATAAGATTGAAAGAATTCTGAACAATAGCAGCTTCGTTTAAATTAGTGTGGCCTCTTAAGGAATAATTCTGACTGAAAACTGATTTGGGGAAATGTTAGCCTTTAAATTACTCCATGTTAATAAGAGTTAACTTTCTTTTCCTCCCAGTACTTTAACTGATAAATAGAACAACATATTCTGCACATATTTGTGTATGTTTTCTATATATTCAATGAAATAAACACATGTACTACCTTATGTATTAAGTTCTTGCAGTGATGCTTAAGTTCTATTTATAAAAAATGCATTATTTTAATAATTAGTAAATAAAAGGCCAGTGTGGTGGTTTATATTTATAATTCCAGCTACTTGGAAGGCTGAAACAAAAGGACTGAGTTCAAAGCCAGTGAGGGCAAATTAGATCCTATCTTAAAAAAAGGAAGTTAACAGAATGGTTTTTGAAAACCTTAATTGTATCCTTTGACTTCTTAAATTAGAAAACAGTTATTTTATAATTTCTTAAGTTCACATTTTAAGCAACTTCCTGATGCTTTTAGAACAAAAATTTTTATAAAATGTAGTGAAATTGAACAGTGGTGAGTTTTCACATACATAGTTGTCTGGTCTGTCTGCACACATGGCCCTTACTTGTGTTTATGATACATAGCATGTCTCATTTTGGTGCTAGAAGTAACAAGTTCTGACTTGTTACTGAATACAGAGCAAATGACACTGATCTGCCACCTACTTAAACAGATTACTTAATAGTCACTCTGTTTTCCTGGGTGAGTGGTGCTCACACATGGGTTCACGGGGTCTCCCTCCCCGGGATAGCTCAGCCAGCTTGGGCAGGCTGGGGAACACAGTGGACCAGGAGGGTGACAAGGAGAAATAGAGCTGGTCTCTCCCCTGGCAGCTCCCAGAGTACCCCCTCCCCCAAAACTCACCACTGCACTGGTTGCCAGTTGGGGAGGAAAGGTCGGAAGCCAGTGATACACTCGAAGGCCAGGGTGCCAAAGCTCCAGTAGTCTACAGTCACTGTATACCTCTGCTGCTCCAGCAGCTCGGGGGCCTACAACCACATAAACAGGAATATATCTTGTCAGGAAAGTGTGGCCATCATTTCTCCTGGGCCCACACTCTCTGGGCTCTTTCCTGGGACAGTGTGGCCACTTGGAAGGAGGAGGCCAGTCAGGTCAGCTGATAGGACCTAAGGCCTTTTGTGCCTCATGCGCTTATTAAGTACTGGCAGAGGACAAGGAATTGGGGCTCCTAGTGTCATTTTAGAGTAGACTAGCATTAGGCATGGATTATACTTGTTTGTGCCCTTTAATAATGATGGGTAGAGGCTAGGTATGTGGCCTAGTGAGAGAGCATATGACTAGCATATGTGAGGCCCTGGGTTATATTCTCAGTAGCACTCGTGCCTGCACACACACACACACGCACACACATGCACACACACACACACACACACACACACACACACACACGAGCTAAAAGATGACAGCATCTTCGGAGTTCACTGAACACTAACTCAGGGTAGTGCCTAGTCCTATGTGCCATGCAGAGAAGGGAAGACAGATTAGTGCAGCTAGGGAAAATGCTACTAGTTGAATTAAACACAGACCATGCAATGACACGGGATATTTATAATCAGGCAGGACAAAGTCAAAGGTGTAACTCCTTATCAAGATGGAGAGAACTAGGGTGACCTAAGACCATCATAGAGACAGTGGAATTGGCCATGATTGCCATGAAAATGCGATCTTACAAAACATCCAGGGAGCCCAAACCCAGAGAAGTTCAGGGATGATCAGTCTCTGGAGGGGTCTGGCTAAGGATGGATGTTTGAAAACCTGACTTAGTATCCTGGGCAGAGTTTGAGGTTGTTTTCCTCAAGCTGCTGCTGAGCTGTAAAGATTCCAGGGAAGCCAACAGAGGTATGTTGTGACCTGACCAAGAAATTAGGATTTCTTCCTGCACAGAGGAGTTGCCCACTGCCCTAGCTGGTAGGATGGGAAGGCAATACAAGTGTACACAAAGAGTCATCAAATCCTTTCTTATTTAAGAGCCAGATGGTACACCTAAGCCCGTCTATCCCAGTGGCTTTCAATTATAGATCCCATTATAATCACAATGTGACTTGCCACTGTCACAGGTGAGTAGCCCACAATGGATCTGAGAGTGCTCTGTCAAACATCTGATCCCTGCACCAGCACTACTGTAACACTCAGCATAGGCACTGGTGATCTCCCTGCATGACCACTGATCACTCTGGTCCAGGCAGGGTACTTTCCACATGATACCGGCAGTGGTCTTTGGCCTTCTCCAATGTGAAGCCCTTCAGTGAATGCACAGGCTTAAAGAAATAGTCTAAAAGCATTTGCCCAGCTATAAAAGTCCTTGCCTATCTCCCCATCTTTAATTCTCAGCTTGGAATTAGAATCTTTTTCTTCCTCCAGGGCTTAGCTATACCATCAGGTCTTCCTATGTATCCCTCCCCAAAAGCCTTCTTCCTCTACACCTCTGCCTCTTTCAGTCCCCAACTCATCCACTTCCTCATCTTTCAGGGCAGGGGCTACTCTAGCTCCTCTTACAAACATCCCTGGAGTACTCGGTATTTTTTCTGAGTTTTGTGGATATCATGGCAATGCCTGCTTTTTTGTCAAGCTTTAAGCTTCTAAAGAGGTAGAAAATGTGTATCTTCTTTGCCTATGCATTGCCAGCACTTGGCATGTAGACTGCATTCACTCCATATTCCCAAAAGAACAAGCAATTCAAACAGAAGCCCAGTCCTCAAGCAACCAACATAAGGTAACTAAAGGGGGAGTTCAGTGTTACATAACTTGTGGCCTCTAGACCAGTATGAGTCTAATTAAATTGTTTTATTTCCAGATAAAATACAGGCTATAGGATCTATGAAAGGACCTTAGCAAACCCCTTCCTAATGTCATAGAAGACAAGGAATTCTTCTAGAGATCATCTGTTGGCAGAGAATGCTTATTTGAGTAGATAATAGTTCTACAATGAGCTCATGTGACAATTCCTATGTTTTTGGGAAATATCCAGAGCCAGCAAGAGTCAGACATGGGAAGATAAGATAGAGCACAGTACCACAAACACACCACTAGAGAAACTGATATATGAACACAAATTCTGTTTCTTACCAGGTACTGCAGGGTCCCCACAAAGGAAGTACAAAGACTGCCTTGATCCAGTTCCTTGGCATATCCTAGGTCAATAATTTTGTGTATTAACTGAAAAAAAGGAAGTAGAAATCTAAGTGTTATAAGAATATACTGTCCTTTCATTAGGGTAGAGGTATTTCAAAATTCCCAAGGGTATGGAAGCTTAGATTCTTAAGAGCCCCCATATAACAGATGAGAATGCCCTTGGCATGGTAGGTTCAGGACAAGAAAAAATACATGCTGCAAGGATGCTAGGTACAAATAAATAAATAAATAAATAAGATCTGGAAAGATGGTTCAGCGGTCTAAACCACCTGTTTAGGAAAGCTTAGGCAACCGCAGGGACCATGGTTCAATCCCTGGCACCACATGCTGAGCCATCCATCATCATCATCATCATCAATCATCATCAGCAAGATGCTAGGTACTGTCTTGTTTTGCTTTGCTTCTGTTTGCCACAGGGAGGCCAATGTTAACAGCTCTTAGGAGTCCTAAGCATGGACTTCTAATGTGAGAAATCAAGCCAACCACTTCTTAGGAAACAGTCCCCAATTCTTAGTACCACCACCAAGAATGAGTGTGCCCTGGAACAAAGATTACTCTGTCATGGTCATGGGTTAGGTCCATGTTACTCATGGAAGTGCTACCAGGAAGACAGAATGGCCTGAGAGTTGAGTTAGACCATTCCACTCAGCAGGTCCTTGCTCCTCACCTCTGCTGAACAAGGGTGAGCCCCAGCAGCCACCATGCCTATGCAGGGGTCCCTTCAAGATAGTCACAGAAAGCTCTGAGGAAACCCAGGCTGGAGTGGGCTCAAGATGAACAGATACCAGATCTGAGGGCCTCTTCTCACCTATATCCACAACCACTGTATACTAGATTCCATTTTAGAACTGAAAGCTGATATTTTCAAAACAAACAGAAAATGAAGTCTATTTCTAAGAAGTGGTAATACCAGAGATAAGGATAGAGGAAAGACAACAAACATTATTTTCTTTATCAGATTCGCACAATATAGGCGAATGCACAATGCTCCATTGAAACTTACCTGAATCTACTAGCAACAATTATTTTGCTGAATTTTGTTTCAAATCAAAACACTGCTAGAGAATCAAAGCATGACTCAGGGAAATATGAACATAAACAAACCTACAGGGCAGGTCCTTCTCTACCAGGCAGCTCCCCAGACAGCCCCAAGACTTCCTGAGGGTCACTCACTCTTTGCTCTCCCTGCTGCAGAACAATATTTTCTGGTTTTAGGTCCCGATGGATGATTCTGTTTTCATGAAGGTATCTAAGTGCAGATGCTGAAAGAGTAGAAAGGCAGTGTGAGTTTTTATTAAGCCTAGGAAACACTTTTCATTTCAGTATCTACTACTCTGTGTTCCTGAAATGCACTGAATGCTCATAGACAGACTCCTAGTGGCTACAGACCTGGGCAGAAGCTACTCAAGCAGAACAGAAGGGAACCTGGCTAGATAAGCAGAACCTTGAGTCCAACTAGATTCTAGCTTCTTCATCATGTGACTTCCCCATCCCACCCTCAAAATAAAAAATGTCTTGTATCCATGAGGTCACCAGCTACAGCCTAGAAACTAAGAACTGAGAAATGCAAAACTTGAAAATGCAAGCTGGGCGTGGTGGTGCACACCTGTGGTCCCAGCACTTGGGAGGCTGAGGCAGGAGGATCAGTGGGAGTTTGAGCCCATCCTGGGCTACGAAAGTGAGCTCAAGGCCAGCCTGAATTGCACAGTGAAACCCTGTCTCAAAAAGACAAAAAAAAAAACTTGGAAATGCAAAACTCTGAGGTCTCACCTGAGGATACTAAGCCCTCCAGGTGATGCTTACACTGATAAAATCAGAGAAGGGGACTTCCCTGGTCTAGGGCGCCTAAATGCTACAGGTCAGCAAGTTATAAGGGCCCTTCAGGGAGACTACTATTGTCATAAGATAGACTCAACAAGGTCAGTGCTGGCCTTAGGACTAAATGGGGAAATGGCGGGGAGACCTTTAACCTTTCGGACAGTTCACTGTGTTATGGTGAGCTGAGTTTCCTGGCAGATTTTGTAGGCTTTAAAAGTGGTGTCTCCTACGCTCTAAAAAGCTCAGAACCTAGGACAGAAAGAGATGGACTATGCCACTCTCCAGTGAGGCCACTTGACACTCACAGCTTCACCCATGTGAGGATGTTAGAGAAACACTCTGGAACACAGAGATTAGGACCCATACTTCTGCAGCTCAGACCCAACAAAACAGCATGACTATTCCATTGTAAAAGTTTAACAGCTTTAACAATCCCAGCTAACCATACCACAGAAGAGAGAAAAAGGTAGAAAGAGAGAAAACTACCTTTATTGGGAGAGGCTGTGACTATATCCCTACAGAATTCAATAGATTAAAAACTGGAGTGTTTAGTAAGTTGGTTGAAAACAAACAAACATATACAAATCATAGCTTTTCTCTATGTAAGCTTATCTAGTTGAAAAGGAAAATAATCCTACTTAAATTAATGTCAAAAGCTCCACAACCAAGCAATAGATTTAGCAGAAAAAAAGTAGTGTTATGTGATTAACAACTACATGGCATAAAGAAATAGTACAAAAAAGAAGCTTTAAAATTTTATAGTAAAGAGACTACAGACAAAGGTAAAGAAACTTGGGAAAAAATACCTACAACACATATGTCAAAGAGTAAATACACCTAATAGACAAACAGCAGTTAGAAATCAGTAAGAACACAACATAGGAGAAAACCAGGTGAAGATTAGGAAGGGCAATCACAGAAGAGAGGCAAGTGGTGCTCAATTATGCACAAAGTTGTTCAAGTTCACCACTAGTCAGAAAAAGTAAAGGAAAGCAACACGAAATATTTTTTTTCACTAGAAGACTTCATATATAAATGGATGTATCTTGAATATATACTTATAAGTTAAATAAACCAGACCTACATATGCAAATATTGTATAGTATAAGGATGCAAAAGGAGAAATAAATAAAGAAAGAAATTTTGGGCGGTACCAGGAATCAATCTCAGGACCTTGTGTTTTCTGCATTCTCAACCCCTATAATTTTTTTTTTTTAGAAGAGTGACTTAAATACAAAATGCATTTGGAAGAATTAAAAAAAAGGTGATGTTTACTAAAAGTGTTAATGTTTAATTGTTTGATCAGTCTTACATACCTATGTCTGTTGATCTCTACCAATTTGATGATGAAAATATGTAATGCAACC
This sequence comes from Myocastor coypus, assembly GCA_004027025.1. NCBI lineage: Eukaryota > Metazoa > Chordata > Mammalia > Rodentia > Myocastoridae > Myocastor > Myocastor coypus. The sequence continues at coordinate 77,137 of PVJA010001484.1, read as the reverse complement.
ACTGTTAAATTTTCTTGTTTTGAAATTCTGTACTATATATACTCTTGCTATTGTTTTTTTCTATCTTTGTTTCTGCTATTTTTACTCTTTAAAATAAAAATTTTTTAAAAATGAAAAATTTTTTTTTTCATGTTAGCCATGAACAATTTAAAATGAGGAATGAAAGGTACTAATCTACATTGCTGGAATGAGTAAAAATGAGTCTGTATTTTTGGAAAAGTACACTAACGAGATATCTACTAAACTGCAAAACTGTACTAACCATTATTTACACCTTTGGGACACTAGCTCATAAAATCAGGAACATTGTGACACAAATATAAGGATATTATACCTTCTGTCTAGCATGTAATAACTAACTAGAAATAAAGTGAAAGTCAACATAAGGGAATGATTGAACAAATTATGGCTAATCCACGTAATAGACAACTCCTTAAAAATAACTTAGGTTTATCATTTTTGACTCAGAAGGATGGAAATGACATACTGCTAAGTGAATGATATGACTGATTTTGTTTTTTGAGGGAAAAAATAAATAAAAAGTAAAAACAACATGAACAGGTTGAATAATAAGCCCTCTCTGTATGACGTCATACACTCACACATATACAAATGCCTCACATACATAAACACACTAACACAAACACATATGTACATCCCTCACACAAATATAGACACATACCCAACACACATTCATACCCCTCACACAAACATATGCCAACACACACATGCACACACACCAGCAGCCCATGGACAGTGAGGACACAAGCATGCTGTGTGAAGACTTTCAGGAAAGCATTTCTCAGAAGTGCAGCAGAAAGACAGAGAGATGCACCTAGAAATACATGCTATCAGAGGAGTTCCAGATTAGGACATAAGCTGTGCTATAAAACTTTGAATTACATCTTCCTTTTTAAACTCAGGCTTTGGCCATAAGGTTTCAACATCCCTGGTTATTCCTTCTTTTCTTTTCTTTTTTTGGTACCAGGAATCCAACTTGTAACCTTGTGCCTGCAGGACAGTATTGTACTGCTCAGCTAAATCCCTAACCTATTCCTTATTTTCTTTACTATGTGACACAGTAAACTCTCTCAGGCCCAGTTACAGATTGAATGAAGTCAGAGACGTTGTCTTCCCCAAGTCTGAAGAATTCCCCTCCATTTTGTTCTCAACTTTATTACTACTTTCTAAAGTTCAATGTTCTTTCAAAACACTTATCTTTGTGTCACTAATTTTTATTAAAGAGCCAGAGCCAAGTATAATAAAACTATTAAGTGTACCTATACAACACTACAAACTGGAATGGCAGTACTACTGAATCAAAGCCATTGATTAGCTATGGATCAGAAGCAAGGCCATGTGACAACTTGAGAAGTTTGTTACAGACAAGTGTGGTGACACATATCTTTAATCTCAGCACTCTAGGAAGCTGAGGCAAGAGGACTGTAAATAGAACCCCAACCTGGGCAACTTAGCAAGATCATGTCTCAAACAAAATTAAAAGCAGAGGGGCCCCAATGGGGATATAGCTCAATGCAATGGCCCTGAGTTCAATCCCTAGTGCCACCAAAACAAAAAACAAACAAACAAACAAAACAAAACCAACAGTATGTTCCCTTTTGGATACAAAAGACCCATTCTATGTAGTAAAGGACAAATAGTTAGAGCATCATGATATGAAATGGTGCCTTGCCTCATAAACAATATTGTTTGCAAACCTTTTGGTTTATAAACAGAATCTTCAGGCATAAGTTTGTTTTTGTTTGCAAACTCTGCATTGGATGACAAACATGCCCACAATCATCTTCCTAATGCAAACATAAAACGTGGCCAACTTTTCCAAAATTGTACCACAAATTAAGTTTGTGAATTGAGGCATTACTGTACATGAAGTGTGAGTTGGTCTGTTTTAAAGTAGACTATATGAAAGTTGAGACTCCCTATAATTTTAGCAAGTTCCTAGTCTGAGACTAAGACATGAAGACCCAGAAGCCAGGAGTATGTCATCTTAGGGGGACTCCAGGAGTCAGGAGCATGTGGGGCATTCACCCAGCCTCTAGTGTGGAGGAAGAGTACAGCATCTATAGCTCAGTGGTGGGGAGCTGCCTCAGACCTCCACAGGGAAGGATGCAGCTAGTACCCTAAACCCTGATGGCCATCAACATCCATCTTTCCTGAGGCTTAAGCAACTAGACACAAATTCTTACACTCATTTTAAGGTTATTTATTCTCCATATTTCTGTGGGCTTAATAAAGTTTGAGATTAAAAGGTCAGGGGTCTACAGATATATGTGAGTTCCTGCCTGAGAGGATGTGCCAGAGCTTGGCAGTAGACCTGCTGACAAGGCCTCCTGGGGGAACCCGCACATGCAGGGCTTTGGTCTTACTGCAGTACCATTTACAAACAGTGTCCAAGGAGCAGTGTCAGGAGGTGAGTGAAAACTATCTGAGAGAAACTAATTTACCTCAAACTGATGGAAAATGTGATATTGAGATTAACAAAAATAAGTGTTCTGTTAGGAAGTTTATGAAAAAAATCTAAGCCCCTAGTAAGGTTGGATGTGAGTATACTTCTGTAATCACAGAATTCTGCGAGGTCAGACAAGCTGCTCAAGAGTTTCAGCTCAGTCTGAATAACACCAATTTATCAAGGGTCTCTTCCAAAATAAAAATTAAGAAATACAAGGGCTGGGCATGTAGCTTAGCGTGTGGGTCCTGAGTTCAATCACTAGGACTCCAAAACATTAAAACCAAATAAACTCTCAGTAAAAGTGATACTATGCACTTATAAAAGTTGAAAACCACACCATTCAAATATATGGTTAATGTCTCATATTCCAAATACAGCGTATGGGCTGGGCTTGTAGTGTAGTGGTGCACACTTGCCTAGTAGGGGTGAAGCCTGAGGTTCCAGCACCACCCTCTATGCTAATTTGATGACACTGTGGCATCTCTTAAGATAGACACTGCACAGAGTGGCCAAGTGAAAAATTCACCCCAGGAAGTAATGTCCTTGCTGTTATCATCCTTATTAGGAACAAACCCCAGGGAGCCATCCTAGCTCTCCCTGTTCTCTGGTAAGGCAGATTCTACACCTAAGTGAAGAATGAGAACATCTTGGGATTATTACTGGTAAACCAGAACTCCCAATCACAGCTCACTTATTTTCTCAGATGATAGAGCCCAAGCTGGGGACAGATTGAGCACCTAGACTTCCTACAAGGAAGCTGTGTTGGAAGGGTGTGTTCATGAGTCCCTACCCACCATATAACAGATGCCAAAGCTTTGCTAAGTCCCCTTCAGAACATTTGTTTGAGATACAATCAACTGACAAGAACTGGAAAAAGAGATGGATGGAAAACCTGATACCAAAAGAAAGATAGTCATTAACCGAAAGTTCAGATTACCACTGAGTAGACAGGCAACAGGATACTCATGCACTAATCAAAAGTGACTGTGTGCTTACTGTGTGCCAGCTACTTTGTGCCACTGGACTTGCCAGACAAAACAGATTTGGAGGCCAACTGTGGCCATGTGGAGAAAGTCAGCCTGGCTAGAAGCTTCTTGGCTAAAACAGGTTCCATGACTACCAAGCAAGGTGGCAGGGCAGCAATAGTAAGCCTAAAAGCAAAGTGCAAGATCCTCTTCTGAACCACTCAGAAAATGTTTACCAAATAGCAGAACTATAGAAAACAGTCACTGAATAAAGGCTCAGGTCTATTTTATTTTATTTCATTTTTGTGGACAGCTTAGTTTGCCCTTGAGATGCAGCTGGCACAGCATGCAGTGCTAGGTATAGAACTTTGGTCCCTGAGCTCTTGCCTAAGCTTGCTTAAGCAGGAGCTTTAGACTACTGAGCTATCTCACTGAAGGCTCAGGTCTAAAGTTGTGCCCCCAAACAGAATTGTTGAGGGTCCACGGAAAGGGCAGGGGCAGCATGTAAATTGGCAGGAAGTGGTGCTGAAACCTTGAACCTTGGCGACACTTTAAATGGGAGAGTACGGAAGAGGCACAGAAAAGATTCTAAGAAAAAGTAAAATTCCAAGTTGTGACACTTGTGTCTGAGTAATTGGCAGCAAGATGGGTCTAGTTACACAAGAAAGGATAGGAGAATCTGGTTTCAAAAGGAAGCCTAAGATTTCAATCTGGAAGTGACTTTGGAAGACATCTCCTGTCAACAAGGATATAGACTTCAGGAAGATCTGAGGATAAAGAAGCTGCAATAGAGCCTAGCAAAGAGGGCACTAGGAAGCAGAAAATCAGTGGTCCACGGTAAACAAGGATGAATGGGATGGAGCAGGTATGAGTGGAAATCAGGAAGACAAAGCTCCTGACAATAACACAGAAAATAAGGCTCCAGAGTCCATGGGAAGCAGTCAGCTTGGGTGGCTAAAGGATACTCAATGACCCTCTGGGGCCACCATCCCAAAGAACACCCATCTGAGTAGGGAAGTGGTACTGCTGGGGTAGAAGGGATCTGGGAAATTATACAGCAGTCCAGACATCTCTTTCTGAACACAAAGATACCCTAGTCCAGAAAGTTTTATGCCAACATTACAGAGCTGGCCAAGTGGAGAAGCTAGAAATGAAAGCTGTGGTCCTTCCTATTATTATACTGTTAATCTGGTTCTTTATGTTTTTCCAACACACTTTTTATACAGATGATTTGAGGTAAAGTAATTATCTTTTGCTATAATCAACAGTGGAGTCAGACCAATGTGTTCAACAGAACCAGAAGGAAAATCTAGGAGTACGAAAACCCTATAGAGCCCTATTTTCTAGTTCCTAGCATAGAGCTCTCCTCCCTGAGGCAGGCTGAGTGTTCCCAGTATCCTCACTGCTCAGCTCATTACTAAAATCCTGGATGCCCAACAAGAACAGCTCCAGCAGAAGTAAAGATGGTGACACAGGGATAAGAGACAAACTGGAAGCAGGGCTCCTCAAAGTGACTCGGTGAGGACTGCAGCCCATCTTGGCTTCTCCCAATGTCATGTATAAAGGCACAGGCCCCAGCCCAGGCACTAATGGGAGGCTAGAACCTTTGGAGGTAGACTTGTGAGAAGTCTTCTAGCCTCTGGGTGTGTACCTTGAGGTGACAGTGGGACCCCAGCTCCATTCCCTGTAACTCTTTCCATTTCTTACACATTCTGGTCCTGCAGTGAGCATACTCCCTGCCCATAAACAATGAAATAAACAATCTCATGCTAAATAGTTTTGTGTGAGTAAAACTGGGAGTCAAATGAACCTCTTCTCTTTTTAAGTTGCTTATCTCAGGTATCTGCTAGACAACCAGACAGCTGAGTAACAGTCAGCACAGCCATGTAGCCACCTAGAGAATCTAACATGGTCTCACAGACGAGTCCTGGCCTATCCAGCTGATCTCAGAATCCACAGGACTTCCAGCACCACTTCAGCAGCAGGAATGCTGCCACCTGACCCTAGGTCCTGACTGCTCAGAAGTTGCCCCTCCTTTGGTAAACACATGCCAATGTTTTCCAAATATAATGAACAAGATCCTAAATAGAGCTTTTCCGCAGCTATTTTTGGGTCACATTACATGGAAGTCAGAATCATTTCTGGCATCTTCAGTGTAGGGGCAAGGCCTGACGCCTTGCTGCACAAGAAGTCGGAGTCTCACCCTATGCCTGCCAGCCACCTACTCATTTCTCAGTGCTGCTCTGCAGGATATCACTGCAATTTATATCTGCTGGACAAATACTACACTGCTGATCTGAGCTTGCTAATCAGAGCAGGCATCTCTGTGAGGTGAGGGGCACAGAAGAGGAGTGAACAAATTTAACCCAACAGAGAAGGCAAGGAACTGGGTGAGGGTATGGCTCTGTCACTTAGCTGAACTCAGTGTGGAAGGGAATAGCAGCTAGCTCTAACAAAAGGCACTTGAGGCCAGCACTGGAACAAAATATGCTCAGGAAATGCGTAAAACACAAGTTGTTAGATGAGCTGTTCTGTATAGCTGCTGAACTCTGACTCAATCATGAAATCCTTGCAAAAAAAATTAAATATGGTAAGTCTTATTTACAAATCAGAAATGTGAATAAAAGTAACATAGCAACCAATTGGGGACTTCAACCACCCCCACCAACTCAGAAGAAGCTGACTGCATCTATGGGTGGTGGGGATGCGGGGGCAGAGGGAAGGCGGAGGGGAGGCTGACACTTCTAGGAAAGGAGCCTCCAGGGACATCCACCTGTCAGTTCTGTAGCTCAACTTCACATCTCAATTTAAATTAGGGACTGAGGTTTTCTAACAGGGAGATGTGAATCTAAATGCAGAATGGGAAGGAAAAAAAAAAAAAAACAGGGAAGGATCATTCTGCCAAGTGTCCATTTTGTTAGGAAGACAGCATTGTGCTGGAGCATCATGTACACTGCCTCATGCTCTCCTTATAACAATCCAACAAGATGAGCAATGTTCACATCTTACAGTCAATAAAACATCAGTTCTGAAAAGTTAAGCAGCATGCCCCATTTCATGAGGTGGGAGTGTTAATATATGGATATTTGGATTTGAAAAGATAAGTCCTTGCTTATTTTATTTTGGGATTTATTTCATTCTACTGATAAATATTTATACCAGTTGATTTCATATATATACATATATATCTATATATATATATGTGTGTATATATAGAGAGGGAGGATGTGGGGGAGGGAGAGAGGGAGGGAGGGAGGGAGGGAAAGAGAGACAGAGACAGATAGTACTACTACTCTAGATACTGGAGACAAACTAGTAAAGTTTCTGCCATTAAGAAGTGTAATCCAGAGCCTGGGGAGAAGTTCAATTTTAGAATACATAGTTAGCTAGCATGAGGCCCTGGGTTTCACCACTAGCACCAAAAACAAAAGCAAACCTTTTCTAGTGTGTTAATCCTTCAGAATCTAATTATTTCTAATTTGTGATCACAGAGATGAATGGAAAAGGATCAGTGACCTGGAGAATTTAATATCCACTTCCCACAGGAGAGCTATACCACATTAGCACCTCACAGCCCACCCATCTTGTTTATTCTGATTTTCATGTAACACACACCCACACCCACACAGATCAATACACACACACACAAAATTGCTTAGATAATGTAAAAGCTCCCATACAAGCCAACAGTAAATAGATTCAAAATGCCACCCAGACTAAAAGAATCTAGTAGGTAGAGGCATTATTAGTTCCAGTATAAAGTTCTGAGAAGTAAAATATTATGAGGCAACAGACAGTTCTGTGAACTTGAACCAGTCCTTTCAAGAACTTTTAGCCAGGGATGATGGTACAGCCTGTAATCCCAGCACTCTGGGAGGCTGACCAGTAAGGTCACAAACTGGAGCCCAGCCTCCAGACAATGTGGTAACTTAGTAAGATCCTGTCTGAAAAGGGCTAGGAATATAATTCAGCATTACAGTTCAGTCCCCAGTGCCACAACACAAACACAACAAAAAACCTAGGAATTCCAAGAAAAGTTGAACACGAAGAAAATGAAAATATTCCCAATCTGCCTGCTTTCAATCCAACCATAAACAAATTATTAAACTGGCTACTGAAGGAAAAAGATACAATGAAATAAACATTTAAGAAAAATGTGCAGGAGGCCAGCAAGATAGCTCAGCAGACTACAGCACCTCTTCAGGCAAGCTTAGGTGAGTGCAGGGACCATAGTTCGATCCCCAGCACCACATGCAGTGCCAGCCCCACCGCCATGGTGGGCTGAACTGGCCAGAGTCCAGGCATAGTGACACACGTCTACAATCCCAGTGCTAGGAAGGCTGAAAGAAGGAGGATCCCAAGTCTAAGCTGTGTAGTGACACCCTGTAACAACCAAACACATTAGAAATAAAACAAAATAAAAGTGATAGAAAAATGTGTAGGAGGAGCTCTATGGCAAGATGCCAAGAAAATGGATTTCTGACTTCTGAATGAGGAGTTACAGGTAGATGGGGCCCATCTGACAGTTGCCATGGAGAACTCCACACAAGGAAGGTAACGTTGGAGTAATAAAACTTGCCTCCCAAGTGAACTCCATCAAAAATGATGAGACATGATATAGACAGAGATACATGTTTTATGTGTCAGACTGTTGGATTTTAGCCTTAAACATGCTATTTGACTTTCTGCCCTCGTTTCCTTTTTACCTCCCTTAATCCAATGCACCAGGCCAAGGGCTGGAGTATACAGCTTATACATGTGGCAAATGTGAATGACTAGTGAAGCTAAGGGAGGTATCTGAGTTTATCCACTCTACTACTTTTTTAACTTTTTGATATGTTTGACCATTTGACAAAAAAAGATTTGAACTTTTATCAGAACTTCAAAAGGCTGAGTCAGGAGCTATAAAAATGGTATCACCCAGCAAACCTGGAAAAATACTCAAAGATAAACTCTAGGTAACTTTGACCTTCAGACCCCAAATTATCAACTCACATCAATATCCCTAGAAATTACAAAAAAAGCTCTGAGCAGGTCTTCGTGGCACCTGCAGAATGTACTTCCTTAGGCCTAGGCTGCTGCTGACACTCACATCTCATCCCCCTGGAGTCTGGCCCAGGGCCTAGGAGATGCTCTGCTATGAGGCAACCCCTTCTCCCAAAGCCACAAGGTCCTCTCAGAGTGCCACAGACACCCTCTTCTGAGAATGCTGGTGGGACTCAAAGGTTAAACAAGGGCAATAATTTCCTATGCCTACATCTGGCAACTCAGAATGGAAAAATTCACTGCTAAGGGACAGAATTCATGCAAATGACAACCATTTCCATCACTGTCCTTTCCAGGAAGCAGGGAGCAGAGCTCTGAATGGAAAAGGAAATCTGTTACTCTCCATGATTTCATCAGGAAGTGAAAGCTACTGGAGCCTCATGTCAGCCTGACTACTAGCCGCTTGCTGACCTTCCTGCTCTCTATGCCCCATTCACTTTGTCTCCCTGGGGGTACAACTGTCTCCCAGAGCTGGGGCTTACCAATGTCACTCAGCAGGGTGAGGATGGCTCCTTCTCGTAAGCCACAGCAGTTCTCAAACTGGTTCAGGTACTGCCAAAAGTTGAAAAGAAAATCAGTATGAGTAGTCACAAGTTACCAATCAAGCCCCTAGTGGACCACCTGCTGAGCCCATCTGAGTGTTAGCACTAGCCGTGGGCTTGGGGACCTGATTCTACAGAGACTAGGACAGCAGGGCTGGCTAAAACTGGTACATACAGGGGAGGCAAAGGCAGTCCCCTGAGGCCCTCCCATGTTCAGAAGATGGGGCCTGGCAGAGGGTGTCTGATTCACTCTGAAGTGAGGAAATTTCAAGTCTCACCTGCTGCCACAAGTCATAAGGAGGAGGCCAGAGTCTCAGCTGCAATTGAGTGTCCATTCTGGAGAGTCCCACAACCACCCATTGACCACTTCCCTGTGGTGACAAGGCAGGAGTATCCAGCATGCACTTGCAGGAACCCATACTTGCCTAACCTCTGTGTGGACCAGCATGGCAAAGCTTGGCCTACGTCTTTACACATTTCCCTGTGCCCTCACAGCTAAATGTGCTGGACTCTCTCAAACAGAAATGAGAAAACAGACCACAGGAGTCTACCATCTGCAGTACATACAGGATTAGAGACAGGGCCAGAAGTGGAAACCAAGACTTTAAGATGCACATCCAACACTTAGCCCTTGGCCAGCTGGGCTGCTCCATTTGCAAGAGGCTCAGAATATTTCTATAAACTGTCCTCAAATAGACAGCAGAAAAAGTAACTTCCAAACTGAAGATCAGGGCCATGTATTAATACTTACATTCCTTAACACTTAAGGGCCCATTTATCTACACAGTGCTCATGCTAGTTTCTTTGAGACTGGGTCTTGCTATGTTGCCAAACTGGCCTGGAACTCCTCAGTTCAAGCCATCCTCCTTCTTGCCAGAATTAATTCTTGAAATCAGTTCCAAACTTGGCATTTGCTTATGTACTGGCCAAGTGTGTCTCTGTGCTCACAAGTACAGATTTTGAGTGTTTCAGAAGAGGGAGACAGGTTGCCTCATTTTGGAAGCAGAGGATACCTCGTTCACAGCACTCAAGCTGGCAATGCACCTCAAGGTTAGGCCCCTAGGGTGCACCCCCCACAACTTCCACAGATCTGTCTATACCCCATGCCAGACACTAACATAGTCTTCAGCATTGGCTCACTGGCTCTTTGCTGCCTAGCAGCAGGTCACCACACCATTACACCATGGCTTTATCGCCATACGACCACAGCCAGTAATGGATGAGTGCCACAAGGTCAGGAAAATACAGAAAGAACTGTGAAGTTCCCCATTTCTCATCCATTATCAGTGCCACTTCTGGGTCATGCCAATGATGCTACACCTCTCCGGGGACATGCCCACTACCCACTGTGGGAGAGACCCTCATGCAGATTGACTTTTGTAGAAATTTCCCCTTTATAAGATAATAGTGAGAAAAACACACAGTGTGCCCAGGAACTGCCACATCCAGATGGAACAAAAGCCTCGGTACCTGCTATTCCAACCCTTACAAGTCCGAGACCTTCTGGAAGGAGGTGCCAAGAAGGGCTATGCTAAGAGAAAATTAAAAATAAAATCAAAACATTCTCTTTTCCTACTATTACACTGCATCAGCAAATGTCACAGACCTAAGTTCTGCTGTGCTCCGTGAATTGATCAGCCACACTCCTGGGCCCTGGTGCCTATGCATAATGTAAGAATCCTACCATGCACCAACATCACCAGTTGTTAAAGGTTACAACTGTGGTGCTGTGTGGAGGCAGGCTGTGGAGAACATCTGGGAGGTGGCACACAGAATGGTCCCTCAGGTCACCTTCTGACCTGTCAGACAGAAGAGATGATACAAGGCAGGAGAAGGCAGAGCTCCAGGTGAGTCAGATGGGTCTGAACTGCAGCCTGGTTCCTGGATGACTAAGCCAGCTCCCTTCCTGCTATGCTGTCCCTGCTGTCACACCTGGAGAAAGCCTTGCCTTGTAAGGATAGCAGAGAGGTTGACCCGAAAGCCCAAGGTGCCCTGACAGCTAAAAGAGGAGAAGTTTGTGTTGGAATTCATCCAGTCTCTCCTCATAGCTCAGCTCAGATGACAGGATTTCCCCCATCATTTTGGCGATCATGTCACAGGATGTACAGAGTCCTTGACTTGCTTCTGCATCAAAGTGTCTGATTCATGGGCATAGAGGAAGGGGATATAGAAGAACAAGCCTGCTGAAGTCACCGTGGCTCCCTGAGCTTGCTGATGACAACATCAATGAAAAGATCCCATTTCCTTCACTCCTGGTATCCCAGTCCTGCCCACACGAGCTGAGCACCCCACCACCCTCAAACCTTACCTTCCGGAGGTCTCCTCCTTGGCAGTACTCCATGGCCAGCAGGGGCAAGTCATTGGGGGCCAAGTTTTGCATCCCCTCAGGGACATCACGGGCAGCTACCACATTGGGGTGGTTCAGCCTGAGAAGAAAGAGAAATCCATGAGGACAGAACCTCTGAACTCAAGCACCCTTAAAGTTCCCATCTGGCATCCTCAGTATTCTGCAAAACTATTTCTAAAGGCAGAGAAAACAGTCTTCTAAGCTCCTGCTGCCCAGGGGGCACACTGTGTGCCTGTGGCCTCTGTGGATGAGGCCAGCAGAGGGAGCACCTCCTTGCTGTGTCTTATAGGCTGCAAGCTCAGAAGACAGCATCTACTTGGCAAGTGACAGACATGTCTCCACTCTATCTGCAATGGATACTAGCAGGAAGCTAACAGTAGAGTTACACACTACCCTGAAGTGGAATATAGGTGAAAGACTGTTTCAGTTACAAAGGAAAATTCACTACAATAACTACTTATTTATTTTTGGGGATGGGGCTTTGTTATGCTGCCCAGGACTGGCCTTGTGTTGCTAGGCTCAAGTAGGATGAGCCTTCCTTTCTCGAGCCCAGTTTTTTCCCACCTCAGCTTCCCAAGTAGCTGGGTCTACATGTGGGTGTCATTATACTTACATATAATAACTACTTTAAATTATTTACTATAAGAAATAAACATGTCTAAGATTCAGTAATGTCTTTAAATGTCACTCTGTCATGAGTATGTTTTCAGGATGGGAAAGCCATCTCTCATGGCTTCAATCTAAAATATATCCCCCAAACCTCTGATATACTCAGAGTTGGGGACTTGTCAGAAGGTGGAGGTTACCAGGGGTATGACTGGAAGAGTGTGTTTTGTTTTGATTTGATTTGTTACCTTTTTGAGACAGAGTCTCTCTATGTAGTTCAGGCTGGGCCTTGAGCTTACTTTATAGCCCAGTGGTCTTGAACTTGCAATGATCCTCCTGTCTCAGTCTCCCAAGTGCTGAGATTACAGATGTGTGCCACATGCCTGGTGACTGGAAGGATGTATTTTTGTTCTGGCTCCTTCCTCTACTCCAGTGGTTCTCAACCTTTCTAATGCCGTAATCCCGCAATACAGTTCTTCATGTTGCGGTGACCCCAAAACAAAAAATAATTTTGGTGGCTACTTCAAAACTGTAATTTTGCTACAGTTATGATTCGGAATGGCTTTAGGCATCCCCTGTGTTTTGGTCATTTGATCCCCACTGGGGTCGCAACTTACAGTTGAGAATCGCTGCTCTACTCTCTGCTGTCATGTGTTCCCTCCATGCCATTTCTGCTGTGCAGTCAGCTCACCATGGACTGGACCAACTGAAACTGTGAGCCAAAATAAACCTCTGATCCTTTAAGTTTCGGGCAACAGGTGTTTGTTCCAGTAATGGGAAGCTAACATCATGTATCTGCATAGCCTGGCCAGGGTACCAATGGTGTAGATCTCACTTCAATGTTCCCAGGCCACAGTAAGTGGCTCTGGCAGGTCTGTGCCCAGGCTTTACCGTCTCATGATTTGAATTTCCAGGCACCAGCGCTCCCGGTTTCGTGGGCTGAGCTCCTGCCGGCACTGCTTGATGGCAATCTGCTCACCTGTTTCCTGTAAGAAGAAGACTGGCAGAATTAACTGAGCACATGATCACCTCTTGTGGCTTGGAGGGCTCATAGGTCTGAGAGCCTTGGGGCATTGATTCCTGGAGTCTGGTGTATCCCCACCACCTGCCTCTGAGCCTGCCTTTCTCGAGCCCAATTTCTACCCACCTAGAATCTACAAAGCCTGCTCTATCTCCACTTCCTCCACAAAACCTCTGCAGACCATGCCTGGCCATGAAGTTTTTATTTCTCTTTCTGAGCTCCACCTCACTCTGTATTCTGTTAAGCCACATGAAATTGCTAATGTGTGCCCACTTCTTTTTTTCACTACTGGAGATTGAATCTAGAACCTCCACACTAAGCTGCATTCGCAGCAATCCCTCCTTTTTATTGTTTACTTTGAGCAGTCTTGCTAACTCACTAGGTTGCTCAGGCTAGGTTCAAACTTCATATCCTCCTGTGCCAGCTTCTCATGCTGCCAGGATTACAGGCATGTGCTACCATGCCTGGATGGCCATTAACTAGCCATTTTGACCTAGAAAAATGGTACTTCCACATAGCTTAACCCTATGTCACATTGACTATCTTTAGTGTTTCATGTAAGAGCTTTGTCTCTAGAGAGAATATAAGTTAGCAAAATAGACAAGGATACAGGCTAGATCAGATTCCAACTCTGTCTTTTACCAGTTACATGACATTGGAAAACCATTTGGTTTGACTCAGTGTCTTTTCTATAAAAAGGTAACAATGCCATCTGCCTGCCAGGCTGCAATGGAGAACACTGGCAGTATCCAGCCCTTAGTAGGCGTTTGATGATGTGGATGTGGGGACTTCCATGTCATGATACAGGTACTCTGTCCTTAGAATCCTGGAGCCTGGCTCCTACCTGCTTTCTCATTCACTCTTGCACAGCTCAGGCCTAGGACACTATATCCAAATCAGACTGTCTGTCCCAATCACACAGCGCAGGACCTGCCTCCTCCATGTTCCTGCTCAGCATTTATACTAGTTAGTTCTTCTCTATGGAGAGACAGGTTTCCTTCCTCCTCTTTCCTTTCTGAAATTAGACATGTCCATCTCCATGGATTTATCCTCTACACCAAGAAGTAGCACTTCCTCCATGGTGACTTTTTGAAGGACAAGAAGAGAATAAGAGAATCAACTTTTCTTTGACTAATTAGCTAAGTAACTTGTTCTGAAGGATTAATGCCTATTTCTGCTGGTACACCAAGAAGCGTAGGGGACCCTGGGATCAGTAGGCGGGGGGCTAAGGCTGTGTGCTGGCATCAGCACATCAAGTAGCTTTGGCTCAATCACTCCAGGCATCACCAATAAGTAAATGCCCTCTCCTTAGGTCCATAAGCTCCCCCATGATGGCCAAGGGACAGCAGTACTCCTGCTTACAGCTGATCCCAGCACCACCAAGCAAGCTGATCTGTGTCACTGTCCCTGGAGTCTTGCATGAAACATAGACCTGGGAATGAGACATAACTACCAAAATTTTACAGATTTCATACTCTACAATACATTCACCTTCACACAACTCTCCATATCCATCTGTAGTAGGCAAACCACTATACCTTCAAAATCAGCCACATTTGGCATGACCCCTTTGGAAGATGTCCTGTCATATTATCTTCCCAGGTTTCTCATTTTATGAAAATGTGGGGCTTAAAAAGACATGCCAATGATGAGTGAGACCTGGCAGTGCACACAGCTACAGCAAAGTATACCACAGTCTCATGTTAACATACTGGCCATGACCCCTCCAGGACCAGGCCATCCTGTGAGCCAAGCAACAAGGGCAATATCCAAACATAAGAAGTTGTCTAGTGAGATCTCAGCTTCCCCAGTCAATAAGCCAATTGTGAAATATACATGCAAGAACTCAGAGCTTCAGAAGTATGGCAAGAGCATCTTTTGGCCAAGACAGCTTTAATGCCAGAAGAGAGACATTTAAAGCACCTCTAAAACTCTCAGGAGCTGCTCTTATCAAACCCCAGTACCATGTTAAGCTTTCCAACCCTCAACTATCACATATGCCTATTTTTTCAAAAAAATTGAATAGTTCTATAATGATGTTAAGTCCTGCAACATACGATTAATCATATGAAAACATACAATTCAATGGTTTGGGGATACTCAAGAGTTGTGAAACCAAAACTACAACCAGTATCAGAACATATCTACCATGCTATAAAAAACTTCATGCCTGTCAGCAATCACTTCATTGTTCTGAGCTCTCTTCCTGAGCCCCCAGAAGCAGCCACCAATCTATAGGTTTGCCTGTTCTGGATGTTTCATGTGAATACGGTCATAGAGCATATGAGCTTGGAGACTGAGTTTTCTCATATAGCATAGTGTTTTAAAGGTCCATAAATGCTGTAGCCACTTGCCACTTCTGTGATATCAGAGCCTCCAGGGTACATCCTGCAGCACCAGGTGACACTAGCCAGGTCTTCCTAGGGATTATTCTATTAGGACCTTGGTTTTTGGCCTGTAACTGAGTTAACTGGTACAGTTGTACAACTGACCCTGGGCAGAAATCTACCTCGTGCTTTTCAAGATGTAAAGAACACTTCAAAAGAACAGTACCAGTTAATATGCAGATTGCAACCCAGCTCCTAAAGTACTGCACTCTCAATATCAGCAACTTTCCCTGATCCTGTTTCCAAACTATTGGAATTTGGTTTCCTGTTTCACTTCCCATTAGGGTTCAGATTCCCCTTCTCTCTCTCTCTCTCTCTCTCTCTCTCTCTCTCTCTCTCTCTCTCTCTCTCTCTCTGTCTCTCCTTTCCTATTTAACATAGGTTCTCACCATATACTCTCATCTGGTCTTTCAATGTGCAATCCTCCTGCCTCAGCCCTCCAAGTACTGGGATGCTAGGTGTGCACTACCATGCCCACTGCAGACTCCAACATTTTACCCAATTCTATGGTAGCTTTATGAACAGCAGCTCTAACATTGTTTGGTATTCTTAAAATGTGTCCCCCACAAAACTCACTTGAAAGTTAAATGCTATTGTAACAGCAGTAAAAGGCAGAACTTTTGCCAAGTGATGATAAGGTCATAGGCTGCCACTGGTGAGACTAAGGCCACCACTCAAGGCAAAACCATTGTCTCACTTCCAGGACACATAGGGAGCAGAACCAGGCCAGATCCTAGGGCCTTTTTTGGAGTCTACCAGCCTCTAGGACTTTAAGAAATGGATTTCTGTTCATTATAAAACCTCACTCCCATGAATTCTGTTACAGCAACACAAAACAGACTGCTAAAAAGACACTGTTCCAAACTGGCCAGCAGCCTGTGGGGGGCTCTAGAGAAGCTTAGGCTATGTAAAGCCAAAGTCTGCAGGTGAGGCTGCAGGACCAGGCCAACAGGCCAGTTGACAGCATGAGTATCCTCTCCTCAGGTAGGACCCCCAAGACAGTGCTATAGGCAACAGATGAACACAGCGAAGAAACTGGAACTCATAATATGACACCTAGGGACTCTGAGGTTTTAAACCAAGACATTGGAAAATCTGTACTTATCTAGTTTCAAAACACAGTGTATTATTCTTCTGTTGCTGTTATAGAAAATCACCACAACCTTATGGTTTAAACAACACAACTTCATTTGCACAGCAGAACCTGACATTGAGCACAGTGGCTTGCATTCTGGAGGCTGCAGGGGATTATCTGCTTTCTTGCCTTCTGCAGCAGAGTTATCCATTTTCCTTGAGCTCATGGCCCTTTACCTATCCTCAAATCCAGAAACAGGCAGTCAGGTCTCTCTCATCTGTGTCACTCTGATACCTCTCTTGTCACTCCCACCCCCCCTTATACTTCTAAGGGCCATGTGACTGCACCAGGCCCACAGGATGACTGGGATAGTCTCTTTATGATTAGATCATTAGCAACTTGAGTCTGCAAGCTTGATTCCCATTTGCCATATAGCTTCTCATTTTAACAGGTTCAGGAAATTTCCAGATTAGGACACAGCAATCTTTAGGGGGAACCATTATTCTGTCTACCACAAATATTATACATCGCCTGCATAACACATGACACATAATCAGACTCAAAAGATGGGCATAAGATTTTTAGGGAACTTGCCAGGACTATCTACTGGATAACTGTAGTCTTTTGTCCAACAAACACTGGACCTAACACACAACTGTCACTGGCCCCACCCCGAAGCCAGGAGTAGATTTTTGTATACAAGATTAATACTGAAGACTGATAATTTGATACTGGCCTTAAATCTTTATTTATTTATTTATTGTTTGTTTGTTTGTTTAATGGCTGGCTCAGCCTGCCCTTGGGGTGGGGCTGGCACAGCATGTGGTGCTAGGGATCGAACTGGGGTCCCTGCGGTTGCCTAAGCTTGCCTAAGCAAGTGCTTTAGACCACAGAGCCATCTCGCCAGCCTCAGGCCTTAAATCTTTAAACTAGAACTAGAAATAATAAATCTAGTAAACTGAACAAGCCTTAGAACAACTAACTGAACAGAGACCAAGACTAATTTTCATCCTGTGAGGAGCTCTGCATGGTCTTATACCTGCAGGAGGAGCACCCTAATTTCCTACACCTGCAGGTGGCGGGGATAGAGATGCACAAATTTTCCTCTATTCAGTGGCCCTCATCTGCCTTTTGAAATACTCTAGCACATCCCACTTCTTCCATGAATATTTCATCTGAGACAGAATGACTTCCTCATACGAACTATACGTGCTCCTAAAAGCAAAATTCAACTAACTGATATGAAAACAAAAAAACAGCCTTGGAATACCAGTTACAAACCCTGTAGAATTTGTTTATCATCAGCAGAGAAACTCAAAACAGCAATGGATGACTTTCTTCTGTCTAGTATCCCTGGGGAAATTTAGCTCAGTTCTGTGCAAACCTAGATTTGGCCTGTGCCACCTCAGTATCTGGATTTCTAGTAAATGAACTGCTCTGGTGGGACAAGATTTTAAATTTGTTTTTATTTTGAGAAAACAGGGAGGGGAAGACAACAGTATGAACCTATACAAGTACAGATCATTTTGAAAGCCCTAACATTTATAGTTCTTTAGTTTTTATATAAGAAAACATCACACTTGTATATGAGTATTCTATAAGATGCAAAAAAAGCAGGGAGTAACAGGACATATGCCTCAGACTTCCCACAGCTTCCAAGAGGTGACCAGAACACAGTGTGATTGGGAAATGAAAGCCTGACACAGGCCTCAGAGTTAGCTTCTTAATAGACCAGAGACACATACAGGAGGCTAAGAGCTGCATCTAGTCCCCTTATCCTGTGCAACCATCTGTACAGGCCACAGTGGTATAAGAAACAATCAGTAATAACCTCCTCTTCCCTTCTTAAGACTCTGAGAAGTCTGAGTTTAAGAAAGAAGATGTAAAAGATCTGGCAATGGAGCCCAACTGAAAAGCCCAACTGGCTGCAGTGTTCTCCCTTCCTTGACAGGTGATGCAAACACTTTCCTTCAACATCACTCAGTCCTTCTAAGCTCACCATGACTTCAATCCTCCTCCCTATGGTGCAGGTATCCAGTGGGCCCAGAGGCCTGCAATCTCACCTACAGGAGCCAAAAGCATGCCTCTGAGAGAAAGGTGTAACTCCCTCCTCCTTTGCCTGGCAAATGGGTAGTATGTAGGGCACTGCTTAGACTTTGGGTTTGCCATAATGGTAATTACTCTTCCAATGATGCCAATTAAAGTGAAATGTGGCCTCTGACTCACAGTGAGGCTTGGATAAACTATACCACGATGACTTTCTTTTTCTAGTCCAATGTAAATGTTCCTCTAACCACTTGACCTGTCTTCTCTTTCTCCTGTGTGGTTATCTAAAGTCTACCTCCCTGTAAGATCCTGATGAAGTACCATGGTCCTAGTGTTTATATCTAGACTTACTATAGCTCTACCATTCATTTTATTACCTCAGTTAGAAGGTATGTATGTGAAGGACAAAGTCCTGAGCACTCTGGGAAGCTGAGATAGGCAGATTACCAGTTTGGACCCAACCTGGAAAACTTAGCAACTTAAAGAGAGCCCATCTCAAAACAGAAAGGGTAGGGAATATGGTGGAATGTAAAGAGATACAATCTCCAGGATTGGAAAAAAAGGTTGTAATGAAGTGACATGAGATAGTAGATAAGATCTGAACCTTAACACATGTGGAAAAGTAGAAGTACACTTATATCCAGGAAAAGTCAGTACTGCTTCTTAGGAAGGACAACTGACAACACCTTCCATTGTGATAGCAGGTGCCTTCATTACCTTTTCCACCTTCAGTGAGACCCTGGGCTCCAGAATATTGAGTATTCTGAATACTTGATACTTTCTGGGCACTACCAAGTACATGGAGACAGATATCTCCAAAGCATCCTGGGAAGTCTCCAGATACTTCCAGAGAGAAACTGCCCCATGTCCTGCTTTGATCAGTATCTTAGAACCTCATAATGTACGTGGGAAATTGTGACTCAAAATTAAGAAAGTGAGCCAAGCGTGGTGGCACACGCCTATAATCCCAACACTTGGGAGGCTGAGGCAGGAGGATCAATGTGAGTTCAAGACCAGCCTGGGTCACAAAAGTGAGTGCAAGGCTAGCTTGAACTGCATAGTAAGACCCTGTCTCAAAAAGACAAAAAAAAAAAAAAAAAAAAAAAAAAAAATTAAGAAAGTGGCAAGTGGCAGAATGGGGATCTGAACCAAGGTCTGTATCATGGTGAGCCATCCCCTCAAATTCTAAAAGCTGCTCCAGGGTGAGGGTACTGCAGTTATCTCTTTTCTTCTTTGAAGAGCTTATTGTAAACATCAGCTTGTCTTTGTCAAGGAATGGTCTAGGCCAAGGTTTGGGCTGGGGATTTAAGGGATTACAGACCAAGGAGGAACTGTCAAGTTCCATGCTGTGGAGAATCAGGAAAACCAGAGAAAATGGGGCTATGATCAGTTGTTTTAAAACCCTTCCTCACTGGGAAATACAGATAGTTCCTTTATCCAAACAACCTGGGACCAAGTATTTCAGAGTTTGGATTTTTTTCAGGTCCTAAGATATTTGTATATGTATAATGAGGTTTCTCCTTAGGACAGGATCCAGACCTAAGCACTCAAGCTCACTTTTGTTTCACAATAACTTATATACACAGCCTGACAGTAATTTCATACATATTTATAGCACATGCATTCTGATTGTGACATGTCAGGAGGCCAGGTGGGGAATGGTTCACTTGGGGAGCCACGCAGAACTCAAGCTGTTCTGGATTCTGGAGGATTTTTGGATTAAGAATGAACAACCTGTACTCATTCTGAAGTTCTCTGTTTATCAAGGAAGACTTTTTTATCTTGCCTTCCAAAGGGCTTTTGTGTCAGTATTTCAAAATGTTTTAGTAAAACCTCAAAGAACAAAGGAGTACCTTCAAAACACTGGGGATGCTCTGGGGCTGTCCTTAACCTTGGTCCCCCAGCTAGAGAAGTCAAAGAGGGGACTTTATTTTGAAAATATACAAATTTGAATTCCAGCTTCATTTACTAGCCTCACATTCCATAACTTCCTTGTGTCTCCGTTTCCTCAGTTATAAAATGGAAATAGTAATTCCTTTGAAAATTATTGTGAAAATTCATCTTCCTAGCAATATCAAAAGTAGTGTGTTTGGCTAGCATGCATGAGGTGCTGGGTTTGATCCTCCACAGTAGATGATGAAACCATGTAAGATACTTAGCCCAGTGCTGGCATAGAGCAGGTTCTCAATAAATGATGACTGTGAATGTCTGGCCCCATTTTTCTGACTGAGGATACCAAGGCTTAGGCTCTCCCAAGTAAATTCTCCTTTGAGAACCATAAATAATCTCTCCTTACAGGTGAGATAAAGTACAAAGTGTGTATGCATTAAGCACATACTTATGTATTTGCATATGCTCTTACTCTATACCAGAATCAGATAACCAATACCTTCACTGCATCCAAGAGGCTCTCCACAGATGCTGTCCCTTCTGCTCACCTTCTGATCTTGGATGCTGACTAAAGACTTTCACAACCATCAAGTCAGCCCTCAGGGCTTCCCAAACTGAGTAACATCCCTCAGCCAAGTGCAAGAGAGCAGAGAGTGTATTAGACTGAGCAAGTTCATCAGCAAGCACCACTGTCACACCTTTCCCTCCTTTTCCTAGCTCCCACATACTATCCAGGTCTAGGCCTTTTACATGGAAATATATCTCTGTCTACCCACTTCTTCCCATCTCCATGACTACTCCCACAGCTTAGAAGCTTGCAAAACTTTTGCAATATCACCCCCAGTGGGTTCCTTCTAATCCATTCCTGCAGTAAGAATGAACACCCCTTTAATACCTCCATTTCTCTACCACCTCCCTGCCTCTAGACTGAAGGAAAACTTCCTCAGCTTACACTGTCAGCAATTCCCTGCAGGGTGACTCTCAGCTTCTGTCTCCAGCCACCTGGCTCCCTATCTCCCCACCACTAACCCACTAGCCCTTCAAACCTGCCCACTGCAGTGTGACTTTCTTGGGGATGCCTATATACCCCAAATAAGATCTCACTCCATCAGGCCCTCTCCTCAGTCACATTTGTAAATGGAATGTCCTTTTATAGTTAGTTGATCTTTTTTTTTTTTTTTTTGTCTTCTTCAAAATACAGTTAATAAATACTTAGGGACAAACTGTGATTTTGTACACCAAACACATATAATATCTCTGCTACAGGGGCATCGAAGAACTCCAAAGCCCAATGCAGCTATAGCTTACAGGAACCAAGAGACCTGACGGGATGCTCCTCCTACACACAGCTATCAAAGCAGTGGCCAAGAGACACCAAAAGAGCCAATCTGAGTTCAAGAGAAGACCGAATTCCCAAAGGAGGGATGGTCTATGGAGAGATAAGGAGGAGGCGGCTGACATCCTAGAGACATGGGTAACTTCAACCAACACATGGGGGAGAAGGAGGCCTGTCCACACCAGAACCCACAAGAAAGGCAATGTTGGACAAAGGCCGGGTACTGACAAGCTTTAGATGGGCCTCAAAAGACAAGAGTCCAGCTTTAGGATTTTCAAAAGTACAAAAAATAACATAACATAACATAACATAACATAAAATAAAACTTCAAAGAACAAGAACTGGGAAGCAGTAATTTTAGGGACTAATCTACACACATACATATTCATCCCTTCCTATAAAGTTGAACATAAATTCTTCCAAGTCCAGAGGCTATTCTGAGCTAGAGATGGGAAGAACACAGCACACATGTATACAGTCTTTTTGAAAGAAATCAGAATGTCTCTGGCTAAGATAACTTTTAGAACCACTAAGCATTTGGTTTATGAGGGACCACAGATAGAGCTGGCCCTTCTATCTTAATGCTGGCCCTGGCTATCCTCTGACCAGGACAAACGTGAGGCAGTTAGGTTTCCAAAGTTTTCTCAGCCATAGGGCGTTTCCCAGTTTCTAAGTTCGGTGTGTGAATGTTACTGTAACCCAGGGAGCCATACGCAACTATCCAGCTCCAGTCCTCATACTCCTCAGGGGTCCAAGCATGCATTTGGAGCTAACAGTCTCAAGCACAGCCCCAGGTACCTTCCAATAAAATGACACAGGAGGTGACTAGAATGCCCATTTCTGTGACCCTCTTATGACTCACAAGGTGCAAACAGGAGTCTGACAGCCTCTCAGGTAATGAAGGCGCTTAACAGCTCTTAACTAAAACTAGTGTTTCCTTCAAAGATTTGAATTTCACATCAGGAACTTAACCTTTTTTTTTTTTTTTTTTTTTTTTTATGGCTGACTCAGCCTGCCCTGGGGAGGGACTGGCGCAGCATGTGGTGCTGGGGATTAAATCCCTGTGATTGCCTAAACTTTCCTAAGCAGACACTTTAGCCAGCTGAACCATCTTGCTGGCCCCCAGGAACTTAATTTTTGTTGTATGATGACTGAGAGTTTCCTACAGCAATAGTCTCCAAATTTGTTACAAGTTCTCCAGGTATTACCCCAAGCTGTAATTCAAAATAATAAAAGCTTCCATGCAGCATTCTCCCCAATCATTCATCACATGCAATGTGCCATACAAGATACTCAAGGTACTGAGAGGAAAGAAGACATCCCACAGCAGGAGGGTAGACAGCCCATGGAACTGCTAAAGGTTACATGCCCTCCACAGCTGGGATTATAGACCAGATTGTGCAATTTGGGAAAATAACTTGTACAAGGAACTAGTCCCTTAATAGTTCCTTAAAGAGATTTGTGTGGGGAATTTCAGACCTCCTAATGCATGTGTAAACCAAAAAGGGTAGAAGTGACACCTTCAACTTGAGAAAGTCATGCCAGACATGGATCAAACATAGGAAGGTTCCAATCAGGTACAAAAAAGAACTCAGTCCAACTCATTCAAAATTACAGAAATTATCCACAATGTGAATTTTCATCCCTTTCCCCACTACAGTACTTCTTATTAAGTTGCCTAGGCTGGGCTCCAGCGTGGAATCCTTCTGCCTCAGCCTTCTAATAGCTGGAATCACAGGTGTTTACACACACTCATCCATTATCTTTAAAAACAGATCATTCTCATTTGCATGAAGATCTGTATATCTTGTGCTGTACAGCATAAGAAATACTGGGAGAGATCATAATTAGCAAGTTGTTTTTTTGTTTTTTTGTTTTGTTTTGTTTTTCTGGTACTGAGGATCGAACTCAGGATCCTGCACTTACCAGGCAAGTGCTTATTCTACTGAGCTATCTCCCCAGCTATTTAAAATATTTTAAGCAAATAAATTTAAAAGTGTTTTGGGGGCTGGTGGGATGGCTCAGTGGTCTTAAGCGCCTGCTTAGGAATGCTTAGGCTGCAGCAGGGACCACAGTTCAATCTCCAGCACCACATGCTGTGCCAGCACCACCCCCAAGGCAGGCTGAGCCAGCCATAATAAAAAATAAATAAATAATTTAAAAGAAAAAAGAAAGAGGGCGCTAAGAAAGGTCTTTTAAAAAAAGTGTTTTGTGAAATATCTCATTCTCATCTTCTTTAGTTTTCTCTTTATAGTTTTAATGTAACATGTACTGGTACACAGTGTATTGTACATGATTTTTTTTTTCAACAAGGTCTTGCTGTGTAATTCAGACTGGCCTTGAGTTCACTATGAAGCCAACATGGGTCTTGAATTCACAGTGATCCTCCTGTCTCAGCCTCCCACGTGCTGGGATGACAGGTGTGTGCCACCATACTCAGCTGGTGCATGATCTGATGATGTAAACAAAATGGTACTGCAAGCTTAATTTGTGTATTTGTGTGTGTGTGTGTGCACGCGCGCGCGTGCCTGTTTGTTTTGAGTCAGTTTAGCAAGCCCGAGATCCCCTCCCAGTTTCCTTTTTTTTTTTGTCTTTTTGAGACAGGGTCTCGCTATGCAGTTGAGGCTGGTCCTGAGCTCACTTTTGTAGCCCAGGCTGGTCTCGAACTCGCACCAATCCTCCTGCCTCAGCCTCCCGAGTGCTAGGATTACAGGCGTGCGCCACCACGCCCGGCACCAGTTTCCTTTTTGAAGCCCTCCAGCACTGGAAACCTTTCATCCACTCAGCGCAGGGCCCACGCTGGGGCCTGCCCTCCGGCGTCCGGACACCTACCTGGTTTTGCCAGCGGATGACGTTTCCAAAGCCCCCAGTCCCCAGCCTCTCTTTCATTTCCCAGGACCCGCAAGTCTGCGTTGGCAGCGAAGGTGACCAGCTCATGCTGCCCCTGCTGATTCTACGAGCAAGCGGGGTGGGGGGAAGAGGTTAAGAGATAGCACCTAGCCCAGTGGGTGGCCTGAGGTCGACCCGCCGGAGGGAGCGGACCCTGAGCCAGCTCTCCCCCGGGAAGGGACGGCTGGGGCGCTAGCGGCCCGGGCGAACTCTGGCCCCCGCGGACGCGGGCAGTTACCCCGGAAGGGCCCCTGGCCACGCGTGTTTGCAGCGAGCAGTGTCCCGGTCGCCCACAGTCCCTCAACATACACCCGCGCCCTTAACCCCGACTTCGGGGCCCCTCGCTCTCGCGCGCCGCTCGGCGGGAGGCGCCGGGCACAGCGGGACTCACTTCACCATCCGCAGGGTGGGGGCGGGGCGGACATGCAGCGATTAGGGGACCCCGGAGCTGGCGCGCGGCCCCGGCCTCCTCCTCAGCGCTTCCGGGTCTGACGTCACGGACGCGTGGCCGTCCCTTAAAGGGGCCGCCGGGACACCAGAAACAGGTTCCGCCCCACCCGCTGGCGATGCGTGCGTTCGGGCAGGGCAGGGAGTCCGAGACACTGTCTCGCTGTGGAAGCTCTAGGGTGGGCCCCACAGGCGTGAG
Organism: Myocastor coypus; assembly: GCA_004027025.1. NCBI lineage: Eukaryota > Metazoa > Chordata > Mammalia > Rodentia > Myocastoridae > Myocastor > Myocastor coypus. The sequence continues at coordinate 51,871 of PVJA010001484.1, read as the reverse complement.
GATCCCAGCCCACGAGGCGGGAAGCAGCGTGGGGATTTCCTGCTGGAGTTCGTGCTAGGCACGGAATTCCCCATGCAGGGTGGGGAGGTGTGACAGGGTGTGTCGCTAGGGGCCGAAGGCCATGCGAGGCCAGGAGGCCACCGAGTTAGGCCGCCTTGGCTCAGCGGAGAAGCCAGAGGGCGGAGCCCACACATCTGCTCACAAAGATCTCAGGAGTGGGAAACCCACTGCGGTTGCCACAGGTTCACTGAGCATTTATCGCAGTCTGGGCGAAGTGGGGGCTCCCAGGCTAGGAGCCGGAGAACAGAGGAGCAGGAGCTCTCCCTCTAGGCCAGGCACCAGGGAACAGAGGCCTCAGGGAGACCCTGGTACTGCCAGCAAGCTGGAAGGCGAAATGTCTGTCGCAGACAGTTGCCGACCTCTGCGAGAGCAGGAACACAGGCACAAAGGCCATGGGGTGTTGTATCCTTTGGCATTAAGCTGGAGGACCCTGCTGAAGAGTAGCTGGAGGTTTTTGTCTTTTGTGCCTCAGAGTTTGATATAAAGTGTGTTAATCTTATAGTGGCATACAAATAATGTGCTAATCTTGTGATAAAAATGTTTTCCTTTAAAATACAAATACAGTTTTTAGAAGTTTCTCAAAAGGAACAAAACTAGATAAGTCCTTTTGGTGTATGGGTCATGTGGTTACAAGTTATGGCAGAGCCACAGGGATCAAATGGCTATCACAAGCTAGTTGAGAATCAGAAAGTAAGTTTGGAACCATCCGGGAGCTTACAGTGGCTTCTCTCCTGCTCACCATACCTGAATGAGGGAAGATCAGTCACAGCCTGCTACTCTGAAGTGACAGTTCCTACCTCCTCCAAAAGAAAGCAAAGACAAAATGGTCAACCTGCATTGTAGTCACAGCTGCAGCGTTGTGGGGAAGCTTGTGGATAGCCCTGTCTGAAATGCTTTGCTTCTCCTGCACTGCTACAAATACCAAGGGCTTCCCTTGGTCTAAGAGTGAGTGGGTATGTGTGTGTGAGTAGGTGGGCGCGCGCGCGTGTGTGTGAAATGTATTTTTAAAATGGCATTTGTGAAGTGCTTACTTTGTGCCAGCCATTATCTTAAGCTATTTATTTATTTAGTCTGAAATAGGATCTCTCTATGCAGATCAGGTTGGCTTTGAGCTCACTCTGTAACCCAGACTGGACTTGAGCTCACAAGGATCCTCCTGCCTCAGCTGCCCAGGTACTGGGATTACAGGCATAGGCCACTGTGTCCTGCATATTTAGGTTCCTTCAGTCCTCGGGACAAACCTACAAATTGAGCACTGCCACACCATCATTATTACCTCTATTTTTCCAATAGGAAGACTGGTGAAGAGAAAAGGCAACCCTTTATTCCTCAGTTATAGAGCTACTAACTAGAGGAACTGAATTTCATACTCAGGCAGTGGCCTCCTAGGTGCAGATTCTTTTTTTTTTTTTTTCTTTAATTATGGCAGGCTCAGCCTGCCCTGGGGGTGGGGCTGGCACAGGGGATCAAACCACAGTCCCTGTAGTTGCCTAAGCTTGCCTAAGCAGGTGCTTTAGACTGCTGAACCATCTCGCTGGCTCAAGGTGCAGATTCTTGATATCCAGTTGGAAGTACCATGCTGAGTAGGTCACAAGGAGATTAACTTAATTTTTTAATCTAGAGCCTATTATGGGCTACCTGTGTTAGGACTAGTTACTTAACCAATTCAAATATGTTTCCTCTTTGTAAAATGTGGGCAGTATTAGGTTGAATTGCATGAAACTGTCATGTATTTTAGTAATCAAAGACAGTGAGAATATCAAGGAAGATTATCAGTTTCATCTGGGTGGAACTAACAGTACCTAAACAACAGTGTCTAAGTCAAAAGAGGCTAGCAGATTTGTAAGGGCCAAACAGGATGCTGGGAGGAGCATGGGGCACTCACCTGCCCAAACAGCCAGGGGCTGAGGTTAATTGAGTAACATGTATCAAAAGCAGGTGCCACTCCTCTGTGTCCCAACATTGTTGGAGATTGAACCCTGGGCTTTGCACACACTGAGCCACAGCCCTAACCCCTGCTTGACATTTCTTGATCATGCTGTAGTCACAGCTCCAGCGCACACTCAGCCTCAAAGCACGAGGAAAAAGAAATGCGTCCCCACTCAGAAAACACTGAGAATAGTGCTTGGCAGAGTGTAAGTGTTCTCTTTGTTTAATAAATTTTAAAATATTACTGAGTACCTGTACATGTTGAGCACTATAGTTTGTTTCCTATTTGCTGTCTTTCTATAATTGCAGTCACCTTTGTAAATCACTCTTTTAAAAAGTTTACCAAGACATTTGCCTATAGGCCAGAGGCTTTCTCTACATCACAGTAATTTGAGCTCTCATTGTTCAGCTCAAAATAACTTGGGTTTTCAACTGAACATAAATCTCTGATAAGATTGTGTATTTGTAGTCTTTAGGATTTTTTTTTTTTAAATAATGACAGCCCAGAAAGGGGCCTCTGGATTTTATCATAGTCGATCCAACTATAAATATCCAACCAGGCTATTTATCATTTTAAGCCCTTTCCCACCCGATAGGATGGTATGCAGATCTTGGCTGCATCTGTTCTCTGTCTTCCAGAGTTACAAGTGGACTTGACAGATGCACAAAAAAAAAGTGTTTTTCTTTGTGCTTTGAGGCTTAGTATGCTACTTAGCTGTGACCTTCAGATAATTAAGAAATACTGAGCATCTAAGCTTTAGACATCATAATCCCTGGGTATTCAAGCAACATAACTTACCTTAGAGGTACTTAGCATCTTATTAGGAAACAATGGAACAGGAGAGACAAAGTACAGGCAGTGTTAATATTTTTTTTCATTTTGTGTATTTGGGTCTCACTATGCATGCAGATGAGACTCGTGGTGATCCTCCTGTTTTCAGCCTTCCCAGTGCTGGGATTATAGGTGTGCACCAGCACACTGGGAACTGGGTCATCTACTCAGTGAGCCCTGGGGCCGGCGCCATTGCAGTGTGGGGGAGCAGGGATCAAACCCCGGTCCCTGCACTTGCCAAAGCAGGCATTTAGTCCACTGAGCTATCTCACCAGCCCTCCAGGCAGTATTAATTTGCTCTGTTGCAAAGAGCATAGTATCAGTGATACAGATAATGTGTCTGAACATCATTAAGTTTAAAATAAAATCTTGTTCTCAGAGGAAGTCGGAGATAAGTATCCTCTTTCTCAGTCTTAAAAGTCATCAATTAGTTAAATCTGCTCTCTCCTTTAATAGGAGCCAGGCAAAGCAGCACTAACTGCTCTTCATGATGAAGGGGCCATTTCTTGCATTCATACCAAAAATAGGAATTAACAGAACAGGGCACTCCATTCCCACCCACTAGAATCAGCTATGATCCTGTGGTTTCAGCAACTATTTCATTACCCTTCCAAGAATGTTTTACCTTAGCCCTTAGAGAAGACTCTGTAGGTCAGGTCTCGCTCCTTCAACAAATGTTGCTCTGCTGGGAAAGTTGGAAGAACTCGTTTAGTTGGAGGGCATGAAGAAATCTGCCTTTCTTTCAGGGGAGTAGGAGAGAGAAAGGATAGGCTGGTGGAATCCAATGGTGACAGTGTGCCTTGGCCCAGCCTTTGCAAGCTCAGCACACAGCCATGCAGAGAGAAAAGAAAGAAAGGGAAGCCAGCTTCTAAGGAGGTGCTGAGCCAATGGCAAAACTTCAAGAGCCATAGGCCCTGAACAGAATCAAATAATAAAAGTCAAGGATTTAACCCAGAGTCACCCTCCCTGAAGGAGTATCTTGGGAGAAAGAGGCACTTGAGAAGCTCCATTCATTTTTACACGGATTTTTATTTTTCAGTAATTCCAATCAAAGAGAAAGAAATCACAAAAGGACAGCTGCCTAGCCCTTAGCGAGGGACGGGAGGCATATATGTGTATACTTCCTGCAGTGTGTTTCTTAGTGTAGCTCAGTTCTGAGCGCCTGCTCTTCCTCTCTGGGAGCAAAGATCCTGTGCACTGTTGCATCTCTAGTGCTGAGTACATCATGAGTGTACAATTACATTTGTACTGGGTGCATGATGGAATTGGCCAATGCAAAGATTGGTGGTTCCTACTCTAGTGTTTGAGAGAAGTGGCTCCAGACCAGAATCTATCTTTTTTGAATTTGTGAACATGAGCCATAAAGCTTATGTCACTGAACCTCAGTTTTATGTTCTGTCAAATTTGACTAAAAAATAAAGTAAATATATATATCCCAGATGTTTATTGAGCCTTCTTTGAATAGTAATCTTTTTTATTTTATTTCTGTGTTTGTGGCCCGCTCAGCCCTCCCTGGGGATGGAGCTGGTGCAGCATGTGATGCCAGGGATTGAACCACAGTCCCTGTGCTTTGCCTAAGTTTGCCTAACCAAGTGCTTTAGACTGCTGAGCTATTTCACTGGCTCTGAATAATGATTATTAATGCTATGATTTTATTATGCATATGTGGTGCTGAGGGTACTAAGGATTGAACTCAGAGCTTTGTGCATGAAGCACTGTCACTGAGTTACACTGCCACTTTGGCAGGAACCTGTAATCAGCTAGAACCTCATTCTTGAGGATTGAAGCAAGATATGCCCAGGTATCCCTCTGTTCCCTTGAAATAAAGGTTCTCTGACTTCTACCTTTCCTACTGTACCAGGACATTAAAGTCCGAGATCGGGTGGCTCATGTGGGGGGAAGGGTAATATGTTTTTTATTCATGTCTGAGTCAGACTGCCTACTTTTGCTAAATTCTTGCTTTGTACTGGGAATCAAACTCAGGACCTTGTGCTTAGGAGGCCAGCACTGTGCTGCTGAACTGTATCCCCAGTCCCTATTTATTTTGTCACCACTATATGCTGATCATTATATCACTTGTCCTTAATTTTAACAGTGTTGTTCTTTATTGCCTGTCTTCCCCAATACTGTCAGCTACCTGCTAAGCTGCCTCTCACAGTAGCAACAGTGTTCACTGCTGTGTCGTAGGTGCCTCCTATGGTTTGGGTAAGTGTCCCCCAAAGACTCATGGGTTAAAGACATAGTATCTAGTCTGTGGCCCCATTGGAGACTGTGAGACCTCTTGGATCTGGTCTTCCACTCACCAAGATAAGGCCCTTGAAGGAACCGTGTCTTTTTCCTATCTTTCTGCCTCCTGGAGGCAGTGAACAGTTCTGAAGTGAACGGTTCTGCTCCACCATGACTGCCTTCCATGTGAGCTGTGTTACCACAGACCTAGGACAGTAGGGCCAAGGACCATGGCCTGGCACCTCTAAAACCATGAGCTAAAACAACCATGTTTTGTAAAAGTTGTTTATCACAAATATTTGGTCAGAGTGACATGAAACTAATGAAATGTCTTAAGTTATTTATGGAGAAATTTGATGAGATTATGGATCATTTTGCTACCTAAGATTGGTGGCTCCTGCCTTTCTGAGAGGTAGAATTCATTCGTTTTCTATGATTTCAGGTAATAGTTGTTCATAGGATATAGTAACATAGAGATAAGACCAAAGGCCAATTGATATCCCTAGAAACAGAGAACAATAAACAGAGCCCAAGGAGGGCTGCTTTCTTCTTTTTTTTTTTTTTTAAAGAATTTTTTATTTTATTTATTTATTTATTTTTCTTGTTTCAGAACCTTTGTTTGTTTATTCACTCATTTTTATGGCTGGCTCAGCCCATCCCAAGGGCAGGGCTGGTGCAGCATGTGGTGCCGGGAATCGAACCGCGGTCCCTGAAGCCACCCAAGCTTCCCCAAGCAGGCGCTTTAGACCACTGAGCCATCCCACCGGGCCCCGAGGGCTGCTTTCTGTTACATGGGAATCCCAAAAATCTGGAATTCAAGGTTACAGGTGGCAGGTTATCCTGCAGGTGCCCTGTTCTTTGGTTCCTTGCTCATGATGTTAATGGTTGTCCCCTCCCCTGCTTGAAGTGTTATCAGTTAGCATTCGTGTGAGCTCAGTGTTTGGCACATGCTGAAAGAGATGGTGATTTGTATTCTGTATTCTTTAAGGTAGTGATGCACATTCCTTAGATTGTTTTTTTAGCCCTCAGTAAAAATAAGATACTTCTGAGGCTCTGGACTCATTTGGGGAGAGAACTCAGTGAGACTTCTGAAGCTACATTCATCGGGTCTTGTCATTTTTTTCAGCACCATCAAATAACATACAACAATAGGAGAAGTTGATGTTTGACAGACTTAAGCAGGTGTGATGAGGTGGGAAAGTTGCCATCACATTGCCACAAGCCTTCCGACAACTTCTCTTCAAAGGTCCTCATGCTATGAGCCTTTCTGCAGCCCCTATCCAGCCCTCCTGTCTCCTGAGAGATTTCAAGCCTGACAGTAGGCCTGAAATCGAACCTCTGCTAACTGCATGCTTCACCAACATTGTCCACCACCTTGCTGTTGGCATGACTCACTGTGGTCCATGGGCCTCGTTGGTTCTTTCTCAACATCTCTGCTCCTCTTCTCTCTTTTGCTACCTTTTTCTTCTCTTTAGCTCTTGAGTCCTCGCCTTGCCCCATTCCCCCATGGTCCTGCCCACTGTCCCAGGCTTTTGGTATCTCTCCCCAGGCCCTCAATACTTAAACATTGCGTACCCTTGTTCTCAACAGACTCAGATCCCCAAGAAGCAACTACCTGAGAGTGAAAAGATAAACGTAATTGGAATCAGGCTGAGTGTTTTATGCACATAGGTGACCTCTGGACACATTGAGTCAGCTTCTCAGGATCTCCTCAGACACTTGCCTAAGACTGAGTCTGCACCAGGTTCAACTCTGACCGTGGCAAGTGTGCCTCAAGACTCTTTCTTGGAGAAAACATGAGTCCCTTCTCTATACTTTGAGATGTCTATTTTATGCACTGTTTTCTTTCTTTTTGCAAAACTCTATTCTTTTTTCTCTTGGATGTGAGGGGTATTTCATTACAAGTCAAATCTTTATCATAAGGGGAAATCTATTTAAAAAAAAAACCCTAACTATGGATGATCTTAAGCCTTTTCTGTAAACATTGATCTCATTTTTATTTGAGAAAAAGTCTCACGAAGTTACAGGACTGGGTTCAAAATTTCAGTCCTCCTGCTTCAGCAAAATTATCTGGGATCCAAGGTTGGTGCCATCATACATAGCAAGGTATTTCTTTTTTCCTAAATGTACTAGTGTCTTCGTCTGTCTCTTGCTGGAAAAAATTTGGCAGGCCTGATAGTTTCTAAAGAATAGAGATTTGTCTAGCTCGCTCATGGCTCTGTGGAAGCCATGGAAGTTCAAGAGCAGGTTATAGCATCTGGTTGGCCTCAGGTGAGGACCTTCTTGCTGGGCACAACATAATGAAAGGCATCACGTAGCAAAACAGAGGAAGCACACTGGCTCGGGTCTCTCTTCTACCTATACCACCTGAATATACTCCTGACCTCACCTACCTCCAACTACCCCCAACTACTTCCCACCCCCAAATCTATTAATGTAGATGTAATTAGGGAATTAAGTTTCAAATACATGAGCTTTTGTAGGATGTAGTTTATGTTCCCATTAATGGTGGCTGAGAGTTCCTTTTCTGTGTCCTTGGCAGAGCTTTCTGTCTTTTGGATGATAACCGTTCTCTTTGGGGTAAATGGTATCTCATTTTGGTTTTGATTTGTACTTCTCTACAAATTAGTAGTGTTAGTTATTTTTTCTCATATGCTTTTCTTGACATTTCTATAGCCTCTTTGGAGAAATGTCTATTCTGGTCAATTTTCACATTTAAAATTAGATTACTTTAGTGAATGTTTTACTTTGTTTAGAATATTTTTGTTATGTTTGATTTTTTATTCTTAAAAATCAGCATTATTATATTGATTCCTTTTTTGCTATTGTGTTTTTTTCAAGTTTCTTATATACCCTGGAAGTTAACTTCTTTTTAGATGAATAGTTTTCCAGTAGCTCCTCTCACCCTATAGGGTTGCCTCTTTACTGTGTGGGTAACTCCCTTTGTGGTACAGAAGGTTTTAGTGAGTGCAGTCCTGTTTGTCTTTTTTTTTTTTTTCCTGTTGTTACTTATCTTTGGAGGTCATATTAAACTTTTTTTTGCCTGAACCCAACATCCTAAAGAATTTCTCTTATATTTTCTTTTAGTAATTTCATAGTTCAGGGTCAACATTTAAGTCTTTTATGTGTATATTCCTGCAGTCTCAGTCAAAGATCAGTCGGTTGAAAATATGTGAGGTTATTTCCAGATTCTCTGTTCTGTTCCCTCCATCTGTGTGTCTGGTTTTAATTTTGTTGCCAGTGACATACTGTTTTTATTACTATAGTTTTGTAGTATATTTTATAATCATTCGTCCTGCTTAGGTAACATCATGTCTCTTGCTTTATTCACTTTACTCAGACTATTCAGGACTTTCATAGTCCTATTCAAATTTTATGAGTTTTATTCCTATGCCTATGAAGAATGTTATTATAATTCTGATAAGAGTTGCCTTGAGTCTATAGACTGCTTTGAATAGTATGGTGTATTTCTTTTTAGTGTGCATATTTTAACAATAAATGTCTTTCCATCTTTTTTATGTTCTTTTCATTTTTTTTTTTATCAATGTTTTGTAATTTTCATTGTAGAGATCATTCATTTCCTTGGCTACATTTATTCCTATGTATTGATCTATATATTATTTGTAGCTCTTATCAATGGGATTATTTTCTTTATTTTATTCTTAACAACTTTGTTACTCGTATATAATGACTTAATGATTTTGTACGTTGATTTTGTATTCTCCAACCTCAATGAATTCATTTCTAACTACTAACAGTTTTTGAGGATGTCTTTTGGTCTTTATATACATAAAAGCATGTCACCTGCAAGCAGTAATAGTTGACCTCCCCCTTTTTCCATGTGAATGACCTTTGCTTATCTCTCTTGCCTTATTGCTTCATGACTTCCAATATTATATGTAAGAAGAGTAATGAAAGTAAATATTCTTGTCTAGGTGTTGATTTTAGAGAAAACAACTTTAGTTCTTATTCATTCTGTATGATGTCTGCAGATTTTTCATAAGTATGTGTTGAGGTATGCTTTATTCTATTGAAATAAATTACTGTCAGTACTTCTTGGTTTTTTCTCAGTCTCTGAGATAACCATATGATTTATGCCTTTTTACTATTGATGTGGAGTTTATTGATTTGAATATGTTGAATCTTACATTCCTAGAATAAGTACCAGGTGCTGTGGTGTTATGTTTGGCTGAATTTGGTTTGCTTGTAAACTGTTGTGTCTAAGTTTGTCATATATTTGTCTTTAGTTTTGTTTCCTTATTGTGTCCTTGTCTGGTTTTGGCATCAGAGTGATGCTGGCCTCACAGAATAAATTTGGAAAGAATCTTACCCTTTCAATATTTAAGAGTACAGTGGTCATTCTGTTCCAGGCACTGCTGCAATAAATGAAAATCAGTGAAGTAGTAATGCTATATTTTAGTATTTATATATGTTTTAAGACCTTATAAACTCTTCCCATACTTTTAAAACCACTTCTAATGTTCTTAACCAATTTCTAAACTTGTAAGCCTACATAATTTCAACAACATATGTATACTGTATGGTATAGTGTGTATTCATCCACTAAAGAAATACATGCTGTAAACAGTATATTTTAATGTAACATTCTTTTAATGTGTTAGAGTGAACATTTTTTATTTTTTTAATTTTTTATTACTTTTAATAAGAAATAACAATGTAACAGTTTCAAAACACATTAGTAGTACATTCCCAATATTTGATACAATGTATATTGTTGTCCTCCTGGTAGTTATACACAGCACAGGTCTTAGACATGATAATTTTTTTTTTGTCTTTTTGAGGCAGGGTCTCACTATGCAGTTCAGGCTGGTCTCGAACTCACTGATCCTCCTGCCTCAGCCTCCCAAGTGCTGGGATTACAGGCATGCGCCACCACGCCTGGCAATTTTTCTAATCATTATTGGTAAAAAAAAAAAATTCTCATTCAACTAAGAGAAAGTAGTTGTATACATAATGGGTTATTGGCAAAACTGGCAATGTTGGAAGCTGTTGATTTAAGCGTCTTACAGCTCAGTATACTAATCTAGCTTTACATTTTATGCATCTTAGTTAAACTTTTCTACTGGGTGATTAAAGGCAAGTTAAAGCAAGACCTGTATAACAAAACATGTAACTTTTATATCTCCCAAGGTCAGTCAAATCCCCTCAGGATTTACATTGAAACCATGTACAGTACTTCGTAGAACTGTTGTCAGTGTCAGCCATCTAGATGAGTCATGGTAGAATGAACATTTTAATATATTTTTATGCATTTTAAGTGTTTTGGACAAAAATCATCAAAATCATAAATACTATGCATACGAATATGTATGCATTACTAAGCCATACCTCAAAATCCTATGATATAGTGAAAAATCCATAATAAATTATTTATTTATTTATTTATTTATTTATTTATTTATTTATTTTGCCTTTTGAGACAGGGTCTCACTATGCAGTTCAGGCTGGCCTTAAGCTCACTTTTGTAGCCCAGGCTGGTTTCGAACTCACATCGATCCTCCTGCGTCAGCCTCCCGAGTGCTGGGATTACAGGCATGCGCCACCACACCCGGCTATAATAAATAATTTAGATTAATATATTTTGAAAACCTGAAAAGCCATGAGTCTGCATAAGTCAAACCACGAAATAGCAATGGAGTACTGCAGTTTTATGAGAGCTGCATTTTTAAGTTAAGTAAAACAGTCATTTTTACTTAACTGTTTGGTGGGCCCAGTGGTAGAGCACTTGCCTAGTGAGAGGGAGGGAAGGAGGGAGGGGGAAAAAGAGAGAGAGAGAGAGAGAGAGAGAGAGAGAGAGAGAGAGAGAGAGAGAGAGAAGAGAGAGAGAAAGAGAGAAACTTGGTAAAATTTAGGAGTGAGGATGTACAGTCTTGAATTTTTCATTGTTAGGAGACTATTAGTAATTCAAAACGTGTTGTTAATGGTCTATTTAGACTTATATGCTTATGGTTCAAATTTTCTAGGTTATATGTATCTAGAAGTGTATTTATTTCTTCTCAAATTTCTTTTCAGTTGATTGGCATATAGTAATCCATAACAGTCTGAAATGATACTTCATATTTCTATGGCTATCATTTTAAAATACTTTTTCCAAAAACCGTCTCTTCATTCCCTGATCTTTTGCATTGTCTTTAATTAATTAATTAGGGTCTTAAGCCAGATGTGGTGGCTCACACCTGTAATCCCAGCACTTGGGAGGCTGAGGCAGGAGGATTGGTGCAAGTTCGAGACCAGCCTGGGCTACAAAAGGGAGCTCAGGACCAGCCTCAACTGCATAGGGAGACCCTGTCTCAAAAAGACAAAAAGAAAAAAAGAAATTAGGATCTTATTTCATTTATTTCTGCTTTGGTCTATTTTCTCTCTACTAATTTGGATTTGGGTTTCTTCTTTTATTTTCTAGTTCTTAGAGTTACATCACTAGGCTATTTATTTGGACCTTTAAAAAAATATAGGTACTTCTCTCAGGACTGCATTTTCTTTTTTTTTTTTTTTTCTTTTCATTTTCTATGTCGTACAGATTTTGGAATGTTGTATTCTGTTTGCTTGCTTGGTTTGTTTTAGTTTTTATTTAATGTTGATGTTTCTTTGTTGTTGTTGGTTTTATTTTGTTTTAGTTTCTTTTTAATGTATTTTGTGCAGGGTCTCACTACACAACTTCAACTCATGGTGATCCTCCTGTTTTCTGCCTCCCCAGTACTGGGATTACAGGCATATGCCACCATGTCTGGTCTCAGTAGCTGGCTCAGCATGGCCTGGCATGGCATGTAGTGCCAGGGATTCTTCACTGATTTTTGCTAGGTCTGAATGACATATCTATTGAAGAAAGTGAAGTATTAAAATCCATACCTATTATTATGCTACAGTTATCTCTCCTTTTGCATCTGACAATGTTTGCTTTATATAATTGGATGTTCCTGTTGAACTACATACAAATTTACAACTTTCATTGAATTGATTATTTTATAATTATACAGTGTACTCCCACAAAGTCAAGATTCAGAGTTTGTGGCCTCACTTGCTGGTGAATATTTCCTTAGAACTTAATCATTAATCTTGGAAACACTTCAAATTTCACAGAAATTGAACATATCTTCCACCATAGTTTTTCAGTGGGAGATTTGCAATTAACCAGTCCGAGGGTGTCATTGTGTTCTGCCCACTAGCTGCTGTTTTGTATCCCTGGGCAGTTGCACCAGCACTGCCATATCGTAACAGGGAATTCCCACATCCTATACCACTGTAGCTATCTTGGTTTTGTTCTTTTAAAGCCCTAAGAGACCTAAATGTCACTAAAATGATGTACACCTTTTAAAGCTTCTGGCAATGAACCTAAACACCAGAAGAGGTTCAATACTCCAGGTTGTGCTACCAGATTTACTCAAGGAACTAAGGAGTAATTTTAGTTGAAAATGAATCAAATTGTGACCATATCTGAAATTTTCTGACCATATCTGAAATTCACAGTTTTTTAACAATTTATGAGTGCTCTAGGAACATAACCCCTGCAAATTTTGATAGTATAATAGTTACTGTTTAGTAATCTTTACAATAACTGAGATTTTACAGTTGTTGACTGGAAGTTTTTAATTTTTATGCTGTGGGTTTTTTGAGGCAGGGGCTTTCTATATAGTTCAGGCTGGACTTGAGCTCACTCTGTAGTCCAGGATGGCCTCAAACTTGAACTTGTGTGGATCCTTCTGCCATGACAGTCACAACTATTGGGATCACACTGGGGCACCACAGTTCTGGCTTCCTGCCTGCTTTATCTAACATAAGCATAGTTGTACTTGTTCACATCATACTTCATCTTAGCCAAAGGCTGAGACGCAATCCCCCCCAACTGGGAATTGAACTCAGGCCCTTGCACTTGATGAGAAGCAGTTTGTCCTTGCTCAGTTTTGGTTGTATTTATGTGGTACATCTTTCTTTCTACCTTTACTTTCAGGTGATGTATGCCTTCACTCTGAAGTGAATTTTTCAGGCCTCACATTGGACATGATCTAGGCTCTATCTTCTTCTCCCTCTCCTTCTCCTTCTCCTCCTTCTCCTTCTCCTTCTTCTTCTTCCTCTTCTCTTCTTCTCCTCCTCCTCCTCCTCCTTCTTTGTCTTCTTCATATTCATCTTTGTCTTCATCTTCTTCCCCTTCCTCTTTCCTTTCCCCTTCTCCTCCTCTTCCTCCTTCTCCTCCCCTCCACTCTCTGGAAAGAAGGTCTTACTATGTAGTTCAGGCTGGTCTTGAATTCACTTTGTAACCCAGACTAGCCTCCAGTTCATAGTAATCTTCCTGCCTTAGTCTCCCAAGTGCTAAGATCATAGGCATGTGCCACCACACCCCACAGCTCTTTCTTCTGATTAGGGAGTTTAATACATTTACATTCAAGGCTACTCATTATTGCTAAGTAATGATATACTTTAACATTTTGTTAATTTTTTTCTGCTTGTTTTATATATCCTTTGTGTTTTTCTTCTCATGTTGTTTGACCTCAGGGCTTGTGGGGTTTCTGTATTGATATGGTGTGATTTCCCTCTCTTTTTCTTCTGTGTGACTACTTCCCTAGTGAGTTTTAGCTTTTTCATGTCATTGTGACTGTAGCTATCATTGTTTTGCTTCTAGAATAGAATTCCCTTCAGCAATTATTTTTTTCTTAAGATTTTTTTTTTTGTAGAATCTGTCTAGTAGTAAATTCTCTCCATTTTGCTTATCTTGGAAATACTTTATTTTTCCTTCAGTTCTGAAATAATATAGTATTTTTGGGCATAGTGCTTTTGTATAGCAGGATATTTTTTCCCTTTCTCTTTTTTCTTCCCTTAATGAGACAGGTCTTGTTGTGCAGTTTAGGCTGGCCTTGAGCTCACTTTATAGCCCAGGATGGCCTCAAATTTGCAATGATCTTCCTGCCTCAGCCTCCTGAGTAATGAGATTAAAGCTGTGTGCCACCACGCTCTGCTTCTGGCAGTTTTTTTTTTTTTTTTTTTCCTTTCTCTGCCTTGAATATGTCATCCCACTGTCTTGAATCCTATATTTCTTCAGGAAAGCATGCTGATAGTCTAGTGGAGATTCTCATCTAAGCGACTTGACACTGTGCTCTTGCTTTTGTAGAACTTGGTTTTTGTCTTGTACTTTGGATATTGATAGATTTTGACTACCACAGCCTGGAAAGGATTTTTTTTTTTCTTTTTCATTGTCCCAAATTTATTGACATTACAGCATAGCAAAAAAATTCAAAGAGCTCCACATGGTGTTTTGAAATTCATCCAGAATGTAGACTGCGTGACCTGCAGGGTGAAGAGGATGCCAAGTCCAAAAGCTTCAGCATTTCCTTAGTGTCAGGGTCTACTTCCATGATTTCCTGATCTAAGGCTGAGATCTCAGGGACATAACTGTCTCTCCTTTCTCCCTCCTCCTCCTGGAGCTTGATGGAAGTACCACACGGGGCCCTTTTGTATCCACCTCATCAGATGTGTGACATAGCCTGCTATCTTGTTGCAGAACTCTTTGCTGGGGATGCTGGCAATTTCCTAGCACACGCGCTTGTGGGTGTGGAAGTTGTTTCCCAGGTGTGTGTAGTACTTCTCAATGATGACGCAGCCTGCCTTCTTCACTGTCTTGGTATGAACACAGCCCATGTTGGCTGTTTTTCTTTTTTGATTGACTCCGTTAGGAGTCTTTTGGAAGAAGGAGCTGGCCTTGGAACTCCCGCAACACAAGATGGCAGCCATCATGGTCTCAGGAGTAAAAGTCCCTCACAATTTCTGACTGTTGGAAGAACTCAAAGAAGGCCATAAAGGAGCAGGAGATGGCACAGTTAGCTGGGTCTAGAAGATGACGAAGACATGACACTTACAAAATGGACAAGGACAGTAATTGGGCTTCCAAGAACAATTTATGTAAACCAAATACACAACCTTAAAACAGAATGTGTACCAAAGTACCCAGAAGCACCCTACTTTGTTAGATTTGTAACAAAAATTAATACCAATGGAGTTAATAGTTCTAACAGAGTGGTGGAGCCAAGAGCCGTGGCAGTGCTAGCAAAATGGCAGAATTCATATAGCATCAAAGTTGTTCTGTAAGGGCTTTGGCGCTTAATGATGTCTAAAGAAAATATGAAACTTCCTTAACTTTTTAAAGGATAGTGTTATAGCAATCAATCAAAACCCCACAGGCCCACCAACCAGCCCCCACCCCAATTCGATTTAAACAGTTTTCATTATCCACAGTAGTAAATTTTCTAGTTACATCTTGTAGACCTCAAAGTACTGGAAAGAAAGCTCCCATTCAAGGCAGATACTAAAAATGCTATTAATTTTTTGTTCATTTGAATATACAAGTTGTGCTAAAACAAATCATCCTGTCAAGTATAACCACTGTCCACATAGTTGAACTTCTGTTATTTGTTTATTTATTTATTTTTTATGGCCAGCTCAGCCTGCCCTGAGGGCAGGGCTGGTGCAGCATGTAGTGCCGGGGATCGAACCAAGGTCCCTGCAGCTGCCTAAGCTTTCCTAAGCAGGTACTTTAGACCAGTGAGCCATCCTGCCAGGCATGAACTTCTGTTATTAAGAAAATATTTTTAAATTGATCCCCATCTGGACTGACAGGGCACATCTAACTTAACTGTGAAAATACACATCACACAACCACCTGGCTGCTGACGTCACAGCCCAGGGCACTGCCTTCCCTCCCTGCCCTGCCTCCACCACCTGGAACCCTGGCCTGGGTGACTGGTTGAGTTGATGTGAAGGCCACTGGTTGCCACCTGTGGGGCTACTGTTGGGTGTGGGGGTGCTTTGCCTGGGCCCGGGCCAGTTCCAAGCCATGGACCCGGCCAACTCTCCTCCACTGCCACCCTTGGTTGAAGCATAGATGGTAGCCCTCTGACCCCCTCTGAAATTGGCCTTTGGTGAGGAATTCAGGGCTTTCCCCATTTTTCCCCACCTTGATCAAGGGATGCTGCTTTTCCTCCTCCCCCTCCCTTTGTCACACTGTCACCACTAGCACTCTCCACTCCCCTTCCTTCCTCTGGCCAGAAGCCATCAGCTAAAGCCTCCCTCCTTTAGCTTTGGAACCTCAGTCATTCATTCTCCACCAGCCTGGGAGATGAGTACCAGCCCGGATGCTGCCTGCTGCCACAGTCAGCCGGTCAGCCGATGTCTCAGCTCAGCTGTGATGAAGTGAACAGAGCAGCGGCTAGGGTCACGCACACCTACCAGTGCCTGGGTCCCTGGCGGGCAGACTAAGCGAGGCCACACGAAGACAGTTGTAAGTAGGTGCGGTCCATCCGGATTGTTCCTGCTTCCCCAGCCCCCTCACTTTGGAGCTGAAGAAGGTTTACACAGGCTTTTGGGCCTTCATTCAGGCTCCCTGCCTCCATCTGCGTCCTGTGAGCAGTCCGAGGACTACAACAGAAGAACCCGGCTGACGTGGACTTTGGCTTTGGTGCTGCTGCTTCTCATGCTCAGCAGGCACAAAGGAGCGGCTCTGCACACATGGATCTTGGGGCCGGTGGCCAGGCCTCCTGGCCCCTGCGGCGTCTTCCCACTGTGTATTCAGGACCACTAACAGCTGAACTGTGGATGCATATGAAATAAAGGCAACTCATCGTGTTCTGTAAAAAAAACATTAATTGACATGTAAAATTGTATATATTTGGTAAAATATGATACTTTTCATATATATGTGTGTGTGTGTGTGTGTGTGTGTGTGTGTGTGTGTGTGTGTGTGTGTATTCCCTATGGAATAATTAAATTAATGTATTCATCATCTCTTACTTGTATTATGGTGAAAATATTTCAATTCTACTCTTTTCAATTTTCAGCCACATATTAATTATTGTCATTGTGCTATGAAATAGCCTTTGAGAGCTTATTCTTCTTGTTCAACTGAAACACTGTATTTTTATCCCCATCATCATGTCAACACCCCACAACTGTCATCAGGAACTTCCGGAGACCACCATTGTAACCTCTTTTTCTATGAATTTGACTTTTTAAAATTCAACATATGAATGGGAAGCACATAGGGAGAGCTAATGGGTATTGACAACTTACCTCATCTGATTTTCCCTGCTTGTGCTGTGAAGGATGAACTACAAAAGGAAAAATTGTTCAACATCATCACAGCACAACTAAAGAATTTCATGACATCAAATATTTTAGAGAGGGACTAAAATGACCCAAATTCAACAAATCAGAACAGAAAGATCCCACCAAATAGAGTAACTAACTAAACATAGGAGGAAAAATGGTAAACGGTAGCAAATAAGAGTCATGTCAATCATAAGTCAATATATTTCAATTATGACTATCACTGTAAATGGACTCAATTCTCCAATTAAAAGAAGTAGACTTGCAGAGTGGATAAGGAAACAGAGCCCAACAATTTGCTGTATACAAGAAACACAACTCATAAAGAAACTCACAGGCTTAAAGTTAAAGGTTGGAGAACAATACTACATGATCCAGCACCTCAAAAAAAAGCAGGGGTAGCAATCCTGTTTGCAGACAGTCTAAACTTCAAACCAAGATTGATCACATGAAATAAAGAAGGCCACTACATACTGGTTAGGGGAAAAATTCATGATGAAGAGGTAACACTCATAAATATGTATGCACCCAACACAGGAGCAGCAAGTTATATAAAACAAACCTTAATGGACATGAAAAATCTCATATCCAGTACTTAACAGGACACCACAACACTCCCTTATTTGAAAAAGATAGGTCAAGCAGACAAAAAATTAGCAAAGAAGTGGCAGAACTGAACCAGAACTTGGAACAACTGGACTTAGTGGACATACACAGAGTGTTCCATCCACCCACTTCAAAATACACATTCTTCTCAGCTGCACATGAGACATTCTCTAAAATAGATCAAATATTAATCCATAGATCATGCTTCAGCATATGAAAAAAAAAGAAATTATCCCATGCATATTATCTGACCACAGTGCAATCAAATTGGAAATAAATGACAAAAGAAACCATAGGAAGGGCCCGGCAGGATGGCTCAGTGGTCTAAAGCGCCTGCTTAGGAAAGCTTAGGCGGCTGCAGGGACCGCGGTTCGATCCCCGGCACCACATGCTGCACCAGCCCTGCCCTCAGGGAAGGCTGAGCAGGCCATAAAAACAAATAAATAAACAAACAAAAGTTCTGAAACAAGAAACCATAGGAACTCCAGGACTACATGGAAATTAAACAGCACTCTTCTCAACAACCAGTGGGTTACAGACAAATTAAATAAGAAATTAAACAGTATCTACAATTTAATGAAAATTCAGACACAACCTACCAGAATTTATGGGATGCAATAAAGCAGTTCTTAGAGGGAAATTTATAGCTCTGAACTCACATATTAAGAAAATAGAATGGGAACAAATAAACAATCTTACACAACACTTAAGCCAACTAGAAACAGAAGAGCAAACAAAATCCAAAGCCCAAAGGTGGGAGGAAATTATAAAGATTAGAGCAGAAATTAATTCAATTGAGACAAAGAAAACAATACAAAGAATTAAAGAATTCAAAAGCTGGTTGTTTGAAAAATTAAATAAAATTGATAAGCCTCTAGCTAACCTCATCAAAAAGAGGAAAGAAAGGAGTGAAATTCAAGCAATAAGGAATGAAAAGGGTGAACTTACTACAGATCCAGCAGAGATACAGAGGATCATAAATAGCTACTTTGAGAACCTTTACTCACAGCATTGAAGACACAAATGAAATTTACAGATTCCTAGAAAAGTACAAATTACCAAAACTGAATCAAGAAGATATTAGAACTCTCAATAACCCAATAACAGCCAATGAAATACGAAATGGAATAAAAAGACTACCGACAAAGAAAAGTCCGGAATCTGATGGATTTACCTCTGAATTCTACAAGAAATTTAAAGAAGACATAACCCTAATACTCCTCAAACTCTTCAGTGAAATTGAAAAGGAAGCAATCGTTCCAAAATCATTCCTAGAGGCAAGTATTACACTGATACCAAAACCAGAAAGTGATGTAACTAAAAAAGAAAACTACAGACCAATTTCTCTCATGAACATAGATGCAAAAATTCTCAATAAAATCCTAGCCACTAGAATACAACAAATCATCAAGAAGATTATACACCACACCAAGGTAGGATTCATTCCAAGGATGCAAAGATGGTTCAATATATGCGAATCTATAAATGCAATACACTATATCTATAGAGCCAAGACCGAAACTTACATGATTGTCTCAATTGATGCCAAAAAGGCCTTTGACAAAGTGCAACACTCATTCATGTTCAAAGTCTTACAGAAAATTGAAATAGAGGGCCTTTACCTCAACCTGATAAAAACCATTTACAACAATCCAACAGCCAGCATAATTCTAAATGGGGAAAAACTGAAGTCTTTTACTCTCAAATCTGGTACAAGACAAAGACGTCCTCTATCACCACTCCTATTCAATATAGTTGTGGAATTATTAGCTACAGCCATTAGACAAGAAAGAGAAATAAAAGGAATAAGAATAGGTAAAGAAGAAGTAAATCTATTACTATTTGCAGATGACATGATAAACTACTTAGAAGAATCAAAGAACTCCACCAAGAAGCTACTGGAATTAATACACAAATTCAGTAGCATAGCAGGTTACAAAGTCAACACACAAAAGTCAATAGCATTCCTGTACACAGATAATAAACACACTAAGAGAGAAATTAGAGAAGCAGTATATTTTATGATAGCACCGAAGAAAATGAAATACTTAGGAATCAACCTAACTAAGGAAGTAAAAGACCTTTTCAATGAAAACTATAGTACTCTGAAAAAAAAGATCTTAGAAGATCTCAGAAAATGGAAAGATATTCCCTGCTCCTGGATAGGAAGAATCAACATCGTGAAGATGCCATACTTCCTAAATTGTTGTTCAGATTTAATGCAATTCCTATCCAAATACCATCAACATGCCTCACAGATCTGGAGAAATCACTCCTAAAATTTATTTGGAACCAAAAAAGACCCAGTATTGCAAAGACAATTCTGAGCAACAAAGGTAAGGCAGGAGGCATTGCAGTTCCTGACCTAAAGTCATACTATAAAGCTGCAGTAATAAAATCAGCATGGTATTGGCAAAAGAATAGACCTGAGGATCAATGGAATAGATTAGATGATGCAGAAGCAGATACAAGCACACTCAGCCACCTTATCTTTGACAAAGGGGCCAATCATGCTTCCTGGAAGAGAGATAGCCTCTTTAACCAGTACTTCTAGAAAAACTGGCTCTCTACGTGCCGAAAACTAAAACTTGACCCTAGTCTGTCACCATGCACTAAACTAAAGTTCAAACGGATTAAAATCTAATTATTAAAAGAGATACATTAAATCTCCTGGAAGAGAAAGTGGGAGACAATCTTGAAGATATTGGGGTAGGGAAAAATTTCATGGACAAAAATCAAAATGCACGTTTAACACTTGAAAGCATCAACATATGGGACCTGCTCTGGCTTAGAAGGTTTTGTAAGTCCAAAGAAATTATCAACAGAGTGAAAAGACAACCTACAAATTTCAAAAAGATTTTAATTAACAGGAACTCAGACAAAGGTCTTCTATCTAGAATCTATAAAGAACTGAAGACCATTAGGGTCTCAAAATTCAAAGACCCAATCCAAAAATGGGCATCTGAGGTGAACACACACTTCTCAGAGAAAGAAATTCAGCAAGCCTATAAATACGTGAAGAAATGCTCCACATCACTAGCCATCCATGAAATGCAAATTAAAACAATACTTAGATACCATCTCACCCCAGAAAGAATGGCCATCATAAAGAAATCAACCAGCAACAAATGCTGGAGAGGCTTTGGAGAAAAGGAACACTTCTCCACTGCTGGTGGGAATGCAGACTGGTGCAACCATTATGGAAAGCAGTGTGGAAGCTCCTTAAAAACTAGAACCGCAAATGTTGTTCAATCCAGCTATCCCCCTACTGAGAATTTTCCCAGAAAACATCATACCACAGCAATATCTGTGCACCTATGTTTATAGCAGTCCAAGTTGTAATAGCCAAATCTTGGAAACAATGCAAATGCCCATCATCTGAAAAATGGTTTAAAAATATGTGGTATTGGAGCCGGGCGTGGTGGCTCACGCCTGTAATCCCAGCACTCGGGAGGCTGAGGCAGGAGGATCGGTATGAGTTCGAGACCAGCCTGGGCTACAAAAGTGAGCTCAAGGCTAGCCTGAACTGCATAGCGAGACCCTGTCTCAAAAAAAAAAGACAAAAAAAAATGTGGTATTTTTATGCAACAGAATATTACTCAGGTATAAAGAATAACAAACTGGAAGACTTCATATGTAAATTGATATATATTGAGCATATACTCATAAGTGAAATAAACCAGACCTACATTTGTAAATATCATAGAGTCTCCCTAGTATAAGAAATCTAAAGAAGAAATAAAAATGGAAAGGCATAACACAGCTGAATTGAAATCAAAGATTTTTGAAGCAACACTAAAACTACACTTGAAATGCGGGTCATTCAGAACTTCCAGATGTGTGCTGCTTCTATTGTAAACTTAATTACTATGATACTATCTCTCAAGTAAATGATTGGTTAACAAAAAGATAAAAAAGGATATTAATTGAGTATAAGAGACTAGGCAAAATACCATACGCTTGACAGGCTACAATTTTGTACATCCTTAGATTCCTAAATGTCTGTGTAAAAATGTGTAACTGTTTTCATCACAATATGTAGAGATTTATTAAAATATCAATGATTGAAGGAAAATACCAATGTCAAACCAAGGCTAAGATGTGTGATATTTAGCAAGGCAGTGATGCTGAGCTCAATTACCTATGTTATGAAGTAATTGTATCATGGAACTTTTCTGCTGGAGGATTGAGAATGTAAGTTAACAGACCAAAAATTGGAGAAAAAAAAGGGCTACAAGGATAGCCATCATTTTGGCTCTAGCCCCTCAAGGTCAGTGAGGACTCAGGACATAAGAGAACCTGTACTGTAACATCCTATAACTCAGGGGTGTCCCAAATTTTCTGGCCAAGGAGATTATGGGACCTCAGAGGAAAGGGATAAGTGAAGTATAGTGTGCCTAGGGAGAGTCACTTTGGGAGAAAACATTCTCTCAGGCTTTCACAGAAAGCAAATTGGTCAAGCATTGGCCATGACTCATCCCAATGGCTGACACTGACAACAGTTCTACAAAGCACTGCACATGGTTCCAAAGTTAATCCTGAGGAGGTTTGACCCTGGAAAATACAAATGATGAAAGTTTTGTTAGACAGGTCGTGCTTTGGCTAGCACTTGATCACCCAAAAGAAAAGCTTAATTACGAGGCACAAAACGCAGACCTAGAATAGTACAATGAGCTGTAAGAGGCTTAAATCAACAGCCTTCAACATTGTCAGTTTCACTGGTAACCCACTGCAATTATGAAACATTGGACTATACATACAAGTACTTCCTCCTAGTTCAAAGAAAAGAAAAACTTTTTCTTCTCTTCTTTTTTCTCCTCCTCCCTTCAGAACCAATATTGATTAGAAAATTTGTCATAACATTTGTGATAACAATATGCAGTGTCTCAACTATTGCAAATGTACTACTAACATGTTTTGAAACTCTCATATTGTTATCTTTTATTAAAAGTAATAAAAAATTTTAAGAAGTATTACCTATTGAATGTCAGTGTAATATCAAAGAAGAATATTTACAATTGTGTTAAAAGACTTCTAAAATTTTTATTTCCAAATATGAATACATATGTATATATATATATATGTATATGTATATGTATATGTATACATATGTACATATATATAATAGTATTTTCCATTAGTATTGTAAGCAAAGTCACATGCTACTACAGATTGAATTCAAATATATGAAAAACATATGAAAAAATACATGAGAAACATTTTTCATTTATATTTCTTATGCCAGATATGAAAGACTTGAGAAGCTCTAAATAATTCTATTCTTTCCACTCCATTAAAATAAAATAAAACTATCTTATTTAAATGACTATGTAATAGGTTTCTTATTGTAATAGTAGTTTAAGTAAGTGAATAAAGTTATTTTTAATTCCTCGAAAAAAAAAAAAAAAAGAAATCTAAGTATATACAAAATTGTAGCTGATCAATCCTATGGCATTTTTCTAGTCTCTTACTCTCATTTAATACCCTTTTTTTTTTCTTGTAAACCAACCATTTATTTGAGAGAGAATATAGCAGTAACTTTTTTGTTTTGAGGTTTTTTTGACACTGATGATAGCAATGTGTAACAGTGAAAATATGCTTGGAATACCTGTCATTCTGATCTTTTAGATGTGTGCTTCTTCTAATGTAATTTCTTTTAGTATACCTTTTCACCCAATGGTAAGAGCATATCATTTTTAGTGTCTTGCCATTATGTTAATCCCAGTTTGGTTCTATGGAAGGAAGAATAACCTCTCCAGGGTGATTTCCTTCCCTTTTTAAAGCACAATGATCATTTTCAAAGTTCCTAGCCTCTAAGATGAGTTGGACATCTCCCCATGGTAAGTCAAAAGCCAGAGTCAAAGTTTGAAATCATCTGCAAACTTACTACGGTCCTATGATATAGCTGGTTTCATTGTTCCTTGCACTCTGGCTGCAACTAAACAAGGAACCTGCTACTTCAATATTCCTTTCTGCCGTAGGATCTCTCTTGGAGCAGGATAAATACGAGTTACAGAAGTGAGAAGCACCACTTTGGGTCTAACCCTGGAGCTTCAGGCAGCCTAGGGTCCCAGTGGGACTTGAGACTGCCTGAGGTACAGGAAGAGGGGGCTGAGGAATACTGGGGCACTAGGCTCTAAAAGAATTTCTGAGTCACTCAGAAAGAATGAGCCTGATTTACAGGCTGGATATTGTATGAAGGAGCTCAAAGAGGCTTCCCAGTATGATTATCTTCATGAAATAGATCAGAAAGGTCCACATCTCCTGAAAGGCAGGTGGGAGTTCTAGGACAGGATCATCTAGAATATCTTCCTCTTCCTTAGGGGCCACTCTAAATATCATAATTTCTTGGTATTCCCTGTGAGAAAGGGCCACAAAAGCATGAACATAGGGGATTTCATGCCACTGTAACTAAAAAAAGTCTCATAATTTAAAATGTCGCCCCATACCCAGCTCTTTCACCACTTCCTAATTTATACTCAACCCAAATCATACTGTAATAGTAGATATACTATATCTGCTTTAAATTGTCAAGACAGAGCCTTTCCCACTGATAAAGGATGCTGCCTAATGGCAAAGCTACATGGCAAGGTCTGCGAGGTTTCCCATGGATCACTTTGGCTCCTATAGAGAGAAGGAAAACTAGTCTTGACCCTTAGGCAAAAGGAGGAGACCCAACTTGAATCCTACAAAGCATCCCTTATGAGACTTACATGCTTACTAGACAATATCTCTGTCTGAACCTGGAGTGCTACCAACATCTTTTACAAAAGCAAGAAAACATGACAGATCTTCCTTATAAGGGTCCATTAACTGAGTAGGGGGGTTGGGGTTGACTTGCTTAATGGCCCTGCTTGAAACTCGCATGAGGTCAGAGTGGAATCTCCTCACCCCGGGGGATTCCCTTAGCCACTGTTGAGCCACTTGATGGTCCTATTTAGGCAGGGTGGATACACTTAAGAACATTATCTCTACCGTTTACCCCAGGGGTAAAAACTTTGGTACTTTGTTTAAGGTAGTAGAAATGGAATTAAAAAATATATATAAGCCTTAAAATTTTTTTTTAAATGAGGATGGCTCTGCTTTTATATACTCACAATTTCTTTAGTTATTTATTTGTTCTACTCAGGCTGTCAGGCATGTGATTCTGAATTACCTGCACTTTCTTAAAAGAAACAAGATAAAGATCCAGCCTCAAACCAGGTTCAGCAAACTACTTTCTGAAATGGCTTTTAGGCAGGCTTTAGGACTCAGGAGAAACCAGTTTGCTAGAGCCACCTGGGCTGCAGCTCACCACAGGCTGTCATGGTGTCTGGAGCTGTAAAAGGGCTTGATCATCTATGAGTCTAAAGGCTCTCTATTGAAATAGAGGATGCCTAAAAATTGCATTTTCCCATTAACTTTTATAAGGTAATACGACAGAAAATATAAGCAAAAACAAGTTTATCAAATTTACTCCATACAAGAATTGACTAGTTGCAATGACTGCTACCTAAGAGACGCTTGGGACAGCAGCGGGTAAATAAACACACTGCTGAGTGGTTAAAGCAGCAAGTTTTTCTCTTCTTGCACAGGAAGCCGCTATCTTTGTTAACATACACTGGCTCCTCATTCACAAACACTTTCGTCTGAAAACAACTTTATTCACAAACAAATGTTCAGCAAAGCTTGTTTGTTCTTGTTTGTAAACTCTGCATCGGCTGACAACCGCCACTCAGGTCATCTTACCCACATAAACACAAACGCAAGCACAAACACAAACATGGACATCTCTTCCAAAGTCATGAACAAATTAAGTTCATGAGCCAAGGTACCACTGTAATTCAAAAATAAAAAGACTGAAGAAGACCACATGTTCTCTAAAATTAGAGACTTAGCACGGTGAGGTTTCAGAAAGTCAATTGGAAAAAAAATAAGGTAACAAACATAGTGGTGGCTGACCCAACATAGCATCTAGCCACATGGCAAGGAAGCAGGGAACCAAGCAATGTCACAGGGCCACACGGCACTTGGGCTGACAGAGACTGAGCTAATGAAGTCTGTCTTTCTATAAAGACAACATAGCAACCCACAGAGTGAGCACAGACAAGAAAAACAAATAAAGGGAGAGGTAAACTTAGGTTTACTGCAGCTGGAAAAACCCCCACAAAGGCTATGTGTTCACTTCCCTCCTCCCGCAGAATGGGAACAGCAGTGAACAGTCCTCAGTGCCCCCAGGAAAAAGAGTTCCCTGAATTCCTGGCCTAAGGGAGAGAGACAGAGAAGAAAAACTTTCCTGACATTTTAGAGAGAAACAACAACAAAGTGTGCCCAAAGGGCTTCACTTGGTGTCTTGTGGGGCTAACCCAAACGTGTTACTGGGTTTGGGGATCCTAGAGTCTCTCTCTGGAGGTGGCTTCTAGTTTTTTTCTATCTCAAACAAAAAAATTGAATGAAACAACAAAATGGTGGCAAAGTTTCACATTTATTTGAGGTAGGAAAAATTAGAATGGTAGGGAAAATTTTAAATGAAGAGTAAGAGAAAAACTGGCTCTGCAGGGTAAATTTACTACGTGGCTGAGTAAAATGGGATGAAAAACAAAAATAAGAATATAAATAAAAAGAAGTTAAAATTACACCCTAGAGCAGTGTGGGGAACCCACAGCACATGCCATTCAGCAGGCTGTTGGATCACTGAAATCTCTGAAAGGTTCAACATCACCCTCCTAGAAAGTAGGGCAGGCTCTTCCTGGCATCTTGACTCCTTTTCACTCATTCCACACATTATGGGTTCTACAGGTCACCAGAAAGTCCACACAAGGAGATTTGGGAACTGTTCTGCAGCATGTGTCCTGGAATTCGGTAACAGGCCATGCTGCTTCCCTGTCCGCTTTACCCACCCTGCTTCTTGCCTCACCGCTTTGGCATCCAGGTCTGATCCAGTGACCAGCACACCTCTGCTATGTCCCTCTGCCACAGAGCTTCACTACCTTCCACCTCACTGTGCCGGGGCCCAGCTTTTTCCAGATAGATGTTTGTTGGTTATTTTTTTTTTTTTTTCTGGTGGGACTGGGGTTCAAACTTACGACCTTGCACTTGCCAGGCAGGCACTTGTGCCTCGGAGCTATCTCCCCAGCCCTTTGTTGGTTATTTAAGATCCTAATTACACTACCTATTCCCACACACAGGCTAGTCCAATAATATGAGGCACTTGATCTAAAGGTGTTCAATTTTGATTATTCATGTTTGTTCCTGTCTGGGTTTTTTCTCTTGCTCACCATTTTCAGATCTCGTGTAACTTCTAACCTGAAGCTTTCTCTATAGCTGCCAGCTCAGCTTTTAATATGCGAAACTTGCTGTAAAAGTGGGCTTTCCAATGGGGATGTTCTGAGAGACCGGAATTCACCACCTCCTTAATCCTTTAAAGAATAAGAAGATTATTTAAAGAAACTACTAGCAAAATAGAAACTCTGAAAATAAATTAGAAGTTATCTTTGTGTAAGGAGAATTCAATTGTACAAAGGAAATCTCCTTTTTGTAAGTGCTCCCCTCTCTGCACCAGGAAAAGGCTGACTAAATCACAAGAGATTGTTATCAATGGGAAAGCACGCACTTAGATTTACATAACACATCTTGCTCATGTTTACTGAGCTTTTCTTGGTCACCTTCCCACAACTGCCACCCCCTTTTGTGTCAACCAGAAGAGGTATGTAAGCCGGAAGTTCTAAACCATTTCTTTAAAAGTTTGCTATGTATATGTTACAGCATCCCATATTCATTAACAGCGTACATGTTAATGCATTCTGCCATTTTCTCATTAATCTTCTGTTACAAAGCACTCATAAAGTATAGTACAGTATACTTTTTACCCTAGGGCATACTTTCTAGGACTAAGGCTTTCTTTTACATAACCACAATCTAATTATTAAAATCTGAGGACTTTACATTGATACAAAAGATGTTACCTGATTCACAGCTCGTATTTAGATTTTGTTGTATTGATAATATCATTTATTGCTTTTTTTAAGAGGTCAGGATCCAATCTAGGATATACTGTAGTTCATTTGCTTAACTCTCATATCTCTTACTCTTTAATCTATGAATATTGTTCTTTGTAAATTCTATGAAAGGACTTTCTTTGTTTTTCTTGAATTTTCTTGTTGATGAAGAAATTAGCCTTTTAACCATAATTTTCCCAATTTATTATTTGTTCTTTGATATTATCTTGGATGTTTTCTTTTCTTTTTCTACCATGCAAAAGTTTTATTGTTATTATTATTATTATTATTATTATTATTATTATTATATTTGTCTGTGTGTGTGTGTGTGAGAGAGAGAGAGAGAGAGAGAGAGAGAGAGAAAGAGGGTCTCACTGCACAGCTCTGACCTATAGTGATCCTCCTGTTCCCATGCAAAAGTTTTAAACACAGTAGCTTTGTAGTATAATTTCAAGACAGGGATTGTAGTGCCCTTGCCTTTCCTTGCCTGTGTTGCCCAGAATTGCCTTTGCTCTTTTAGTCTCCTTTAGCTCCAAATAAATTTTAGGAATGTTTCCTCTAGTTCTATGAGGTATGCTAATGGTACGTTGATTGAGGATACATTAAATCTGTATATCAGGACCAGCAAGATAGCTCAGTGATCTCAAGCACTTGCTTAGACAAGCTTAGGCAAGTGCACAGGGACCACAGTTTGATGCCCCAGCATTATATGCTGAGCCAGCCCTGCCCCCAGGGTGGGCTGAGCCAGCCACAAAAAAAAAAAAAAAAAAAAATCTGTATAACAATTTTGTTTTAGATTCTTTGCTTTCTTTTTTATGTTAAAGTAAAAAAAAAAAAAAAAAGAAACAAAATTTGAAAATAAGATAATAGGAGGGTAATAATGGCTACAATATTACATGTTATTATTATTTATTATTATTTATTTATTTATTTTGGTACTGGGGTTCAAACTCAGCACCTTGCACCTGCCAGGCAGGTACTTATGCTGCTGAGATATCTCCCTGGATACCCGTATTGTTATATTTAATTACTCAGAGTAAAAGACATAGGCCCTTCATTGTCCCAGTAATGTCAGCACAAATCTTTGTTTTCAAGGAACTAAGAGCAATTAGTAGTATAACTGTCTTAACTATCATATGTATATACACATATGACAGTTAAGATATATGTCATAGTTAATATATATATATATATATATATATATATATATATATATATAGTTTATTTATGTATTTATTTTGCTTTTCCATTCTCTTCTCCTTTTCCCAACCCAGTGTTCTTTCCTTTGAAACTTGCTTCCCATTTTATAATATCCATTGTATATTTTGGATCTTATTACTTTTTCAGCTTCTCACACACTAGGGCAGCAGGTCTCAACCTGTGGGTCACGACCCTGGTGGGGGTCGAACAACCAAAACACAGGGGTCACCTAAAGCCATCAGAAAAATGTTATTTATTTGGAATTACAGTTTTGAAGTAGCCACCAAAATTATTTTTTGGTTTGGGGTCACCGCAACATGAAGAACTGTATTGCGAGGTCACGGCATTAGAAAGGTTGAGAACCACTGCTGGGAGACAATACAGTGTCTGCATATTTGTGTCTACTTTATTTTACTTATGAGTAGGGTCTCAAGTTTTATCCATTTACCTATAAAAGTCTCTAGTTTATCCTTCTTTATGGCTGAGTAGTACTACATTGCCCAAAAAACACCATATATTTTTCATCCATCCCTCAGTTGAAGGGCATTTGAGTTGTTTCTAAAATCTAGCTATTATAAATTGTGCTATATGGGTATACATATTTCACTGTGGTAAAAGATGTGTTCATCAAAAATTATAATACCCTGAAAAAGGAGATCAAAGAAGATATCAGAGAATGGAAAGATACTCAGAAAGGAAATAGCTGGGTCAACTCAGACCTCCAATCATATTTTTTTAAGGAATCTCCACACTGATTTCCACAGTGGTTGCACTGTTCTACACACCTACCAATGGTGAGGAAGGGTTCCTTTCCTCTTGTAGCCCTGCCAGCATTTGTTATTGGTTGGTTTCATGATAGTAGCCATTCTTTTGAGATGCAATCTCAGTGTTATTTTAATTTGCATCTCTCCAAGGACTAGTAATAATGAATTTTTTTTCATATATTTATTTGCTGTTTGTATTTCATCTGAGAGGTATGTATTCATCTCAGATGCCCATTTTTGTCTTGGTTCTTTAAATTTGGGAGTTCTGATTATTTTGAGTTTTTAATATGTTCTCTAGTAATTTTTTGTCTGAGGAACAGCTGGAAATTATTTTTCTCCACATTGTGGGTTATCTTTTCACTCTATTGGTGGTTTCTTTTCCTGTGCAAAAGCTTTTTAATAGGATGAGATCCCAGTTGAGATCACAGATCTACAATGTAGAATCACAAGCCTGTGATTCTATCTGTGAACTATCCCAGATTCTTTGTGACAATCCCTGTGTGATCAGGGTTCTATTCATAAAATTTTTGCCTATACCAATGTCTTCAAGGGTTCTACCTATTCTCTCTGAAGGAGAAAAAAGGATAAACTTGAGACATTTCTAGGTAAATGGATAGACCTTATGACCACATTCTTTAGTGAAATAAATCAGACACTAATATATAAATATCACACCATCTCCCTGGTATGAGAAACTGGAGATAGTACTTATCGATGGACCAAATAAATGTAAGTAGATAGTATGAAAAAAAAATTGTTCAAAAGTAAAGAGGCAATGGAGGGGGAGAGAAAGGAGAAAAAAACAATAAAAGGATAAAATGGAAACAAGGCTTTACAGATAAGAAGAAACGACTGGGAGGGGAGAAGATTGTGAAAAAAAAAAGAAGAGTCAAAATATAACTTATACAGGTACAAATTCCTTATGATGAATATGATCATTATATATGTATATATGATATACTAATTAACAAAGTAAAAAATTTTTAAAATGTATGGTGACCAACTTAGTGATACTTTGTGGTTTTTAGGATTTTGTTCTTAATTAGAGCAGCCGTTCCTAGTACAAAATAGTTAGCAAGTAAATTTCACTTAAGTTTTACCTTTGTACTTTTATAGTTTCTTTTTTGGATATAATGAATCATTCACTTGATATTCCTTTTTTTTCTGAATTTTGTTTAATAAAGTAGAGACAACTAGAAAGTAGTTAAAGTAAATAGCTATCATTAAGTCTGATCATTATATAATACCCAATAATATGTTTCATACATTGTGCAAAGATAATACTAATAGTGTAGACAAGATAGCATGGCTGCATCTTGTACTCTGAACAACTTCTAGGAAGACAACAATATGCAATGTATTAATTGTTGTAACTATCCTACTAACCTGTTGTGAAACTGTATTAGTTAACTATTTCTTTATCATTAAAATTACTTTAAAAAGACAATATATTATTCTGGTTTAGCCTTGAAATGACTCATAATGTAGATATTATTTGACCCTTTTTTAAACAATAAAAACATTTAGAAAAGTTTAGTCATTTGTCCAGTCCTTGAGGTGAGATTCTAGCCCTATTGTACATGAACCAATTGATACAAACAGATATGATATTTTGGACTTGGGTTAAAACTAGATTTAGATTTCTAGTCGCACATGCTATGTGATGCTGAGCTTGTTATTTACCTCTGCGGGACTCCATATTCTGAACTTCAGAATAAGAGATCAGCACAGATGAAACTTCAAGTTCCTTCTCCCTGCACATCCTGAATTTCATAAGACCTTAGCCAGTGGACACCTTCTGAGTGGTGTGAAGCAGGGTGTGAAGAAGAGCAGCCACTTGTGTGGAGAGTGGGCTATGAACCAGGGCTGGACCAGAACAGCTACTAGGAACAATTACTTAATAGACCCACAATGACAGTCGTGAAAAATTAGCAGCATTAGCAGCCAAGACCTTTCCCTCTCCCAGAAAGGAAGTGTTTCCTGAGAATGTGGTATAACTGGAGTATTTACTTTAAAAGTTTTTGCTGAATGATGGAAGGAGGTGGCAATCAGTTTATATTCAGTGGAATGATGACTTGGAAACTTCCCTGTGAGCAACCTTAAAGAAACTGGCCCCTTCCTCTTCAGTGGCTGACGCACTGGGGAATCCATTCCATGCCCTTTGAAATCCTGTATCATGTGTGGCAGTGCAGACCCCGCTCCTGCTCTGCAGAGCTCCTAGATGGATGAGGAGAAGGAACAGGGCAGCAGGACTCACTTCAGGTCAGGATTTGCTGGCAAGTCACTAGGAAAGTGCCTCTAGAGAGAGCAGATGAAGAAGTGGCCAGGTGAGGGAAGGGTGTCCAGCAGGGTGACATCTTGTCTTGGGATTGCTGTAACAGTAGCAAACTAGTGGTTTTTTTGTTTTTTAAGAATTTTTTATTTTATTTATTTATTTTTTTCTTGTTTCAGAACTTTTGTTTGTTTATTTATTTATTTTTATGGCCGGCTCAGCCTGCCCTGAGGGCAGGGCTGGCACAGCATGTGGTGCCGGGGATCGAAACACGGTCCCTGCAGCCGCCTAAGCTTTCCTAAGCAGGTGCTTTAGACCACTGAGCCATCCTGCCGGACCCCAAACCAGTGGTTTTGAGGTAATAGAAATGTATTGACTTATAGTTGTGGTAGCTACAAGTCTAAATTCGAGTTGTCCATTGGGCTGTACTCCCTCTGAAGTATCTGGTCTCTTCCTTTCCTCTTCTTACTTGGGAGTGTGTAGGTGTTCCCTGGCTTTTGGCAGCTCCAGTAACTCCAATTTCTGCCTCAGTCTTCATTTTGCCAGCTATCTGTGTTTCTATTTCTGTGTCTAAATTCCCTTTTTCTTGTTAGACAGATCATAGTGACTTAAGGGCCCCAAATTTTATTTTGTCTGGAATGGTCCTATTTCCAAATAAGGTCACATTCTGTATAACTACGACATTATGGGGAGAGGGACTTGCAATTCATCGTGCAATAAATATAATCTGGTATAAAATTCTTGCTGGATCCAATAGGCAAAATATTATGGAATATTCACTTGGCATTTCTCTTGTGTGAGGAATGAGAAAAGGATTGAGAACTATTACTCTTACCTTCAAGGGACTAGCTTATTGTTCCAGTCTTTTATTTTAAAATCCATTTTATTACTCCTTGCATTGAAAGTCACCATTACTAAAGCATTGCTAAACTTCATGTTTTATATCTGTGTTTTGACTTCATTATGTTTAATTCATATTTTCTTTGCCCTCTAAGAAGCTGTTTCCACTTGCCCTTGTTAATAAAATCCTACAGTTTTTGTAGTAAGACCAGGAAAGTGCTATTGACTTCTGTGTCTACTGATACTACAGAGCTAAGATCTTGCAAGTACCACTCTTTGCCTCATCTGTGCCAAGGGATTTGAATACCTCATTGTATATATATATATATATATATATATATATATATATATATATATATATATATGATGTTTTTATATATAAGGTTATCATGTCTTTATTTTATTTATTTTTGTTTTTTTGGTGCCAGGAATGGAGCTCAGGACTATGAGCTTGCCAGGCAGGCACTGTGTTGTTGCACTATATCCTTGGTTCATGGCATCTTTAGAAATGTTGCAGTATTCATGCCTTTTCCATTTTAATACTTTAAAAATACAAAATCATATATATGTATATATATATATATATACATACATACATATATGATCCTGAAGAATCCTGAGCAACATAGAAACATATAGAAATGTGTGACACCGAAAGCAAACATTCTTCAAAGGCACTTATGGAAATTGATTCTTCTGTGATTTTTTTTTTCACATAGTGTAATGTCTTAAAAAGATATGTGCATCAGTCCTTATTCTACCAGCAGGCTCATATTCCCTTGGATGGATGTTCCTGTTCTTAATTAACTACTTCCCTGTTGATTGCTCCCAGCTTTGGCAATTATAATAGATTTACAGTAACCATCCTTGTATACTTTACACACACGAATGAATTTTATAGAAATTTCCGGAAGTAGACTTATTTGTTCAAAAAGTACGCAAGTATAAATATTTGTAAGAGTTATTACCAAACTACTATCCAAATTGTTTATGTTTTGTTTTTCTTTTCTGGATAAGATCATCTGGGATTATTAAATTAAAAGCTAGCTTAATTCTTGATTTTATGGTGGCCAAAATAAGATGAAACTATGAGCTCTGTGTTAATCACCTTCTCATTAGGTAATAAAATACCTAAGATAATCTTAGAGAAGAGATTTTTATTTTGGGCCATATTTGGTTCCAGTTCATGATCAGTTGGCACCATAGGTTTGGGCCTGTGAAGAAGCAGTGCACGCTGCTTACCTCATGGCTGGAAAGTAAAGGGAAAGAGAGAAAGACAGTGGAGTTGGATGATCCCCTTTATGACTACATCCCAATACCTGCAGAACACACACTCAATCCTAGCTTGGAAAGTTTCCCTCATCTCTGAATCGTATGAATCTGAGGACTAAGTCTTTCACATATGGACCTTTGGGCAACATTCCAGTGCAAACTCTAATGACTTCCTAAGGGCAGACTATTCCTCTTCTTTTGTTTGGTTATGAAACATGTTCCAAGGATGTCCAGATAAGCCCATTCTGCTCTCTGCCTACTTATGACTTTTAACTGTTTATCTAGGCCCAAGCCACAAGGCACCTGGGTGCAGCTGACCCCATTGAACCCCTGTGGATACATGTACTCTGCAAACTGGGGGTGGTGGACATCCTGGTGTGTTTTATTGCTTTTATCCAAAGTTATAGGCCCATAGTGCCATCTAATCACAGCTTTGTTCTTTGATATATCAAGGGCCAAGCAATAAGATAGTCCTAAAAAGTATTATTTTTTTAATTTAATATTTTTATTGTTTAAACTTAACAATAGTCATATTACATATTTTCATCATCAGATCAGTTTAGATTAATACATATAGGTATATAAGATTGATCAAACAATTAAACATTAACCCTTTTAAATCAACATTACCTTTTTTTCTTTTTCTTTTTCTTTTTCTTTTCCCCTTTCTTTTTTCTTGAAAGTTGACACATTGCATATTGTTCTCACAATCGTTCTACAGAGTACAGTGTGTGGGCATGACCCACCTCCTTATTGATGTTGCTTAGAAAAAAAAAAAAAAGAAAAGGAAAAGAATATACTTCTCTTTGGACTAAGAGGAAGCAGATACATACACAGTCAAATGTGTGCTGTAATATCCTATAAGTCAGAGGTGTCCCAAATTTTCTGGTCAAGGAGATTATGGGACCTCAGAGGAAAGGGATGAATGAACAGTAGTGTGTCTAAGGAGAGTCACCCAGAGAAAAACATTCTCTCAGGCTTTCACAGAAAGCAAAATGGCCAAGCAATGGCCGTGACTCGTCCTGAAGGCTGACACTAACAACAGTTCTACAAAGTACTGTCTATGGTCCCAAACTTAATCCTGAGGGGATTTGACCCTGGAAGATACCAAAAAAAATGAATGTTTTGTTATACAGGTCTTGCTTCGACTTGCCCTTGACCACCCAGAAAAAAAAAAATGCTTAATTACAATGCATGAAACACAGAGCTAAATTGGTGAGATGAGCTTTAGGAGGCTTAGATTCAATAGCCTTCAACATTACAAGCTTCACTGGTGGCCCACTGCAATTGCAGAACATTTGACAGTGTAAAAAGTATTATTTTTGAACAAAGTTTTAAAATAGCATTAAGTAGGGCCCTTCCCATTGTGGATACTGGGATCCAGGTGAAAATCACCATGGAAAGACACAGAGACACCAGCTCTTCCCCTTCTTCACTGATGGACTCTAAGCGTACTGTGCCAGAAGACATAGAGACTGGAAGGAACTTCCAGCACACAGTAGGATCCCCAGCTGGTATGTACCAGACAGACAGCTGGAACTAGCAGCATGAAATGGCAGAAGCAGCAATAACAGTATGAGCCAACAAGCGGTAAGTGAAGTTGTCCACCACCATGCTTGGGAACAAAGATATGCAAAGTAGAAACAGGCAGGTGGGGCTCTCCTTTTTCTCCCTCTCTTTTTTCTTTGTTGTAAATGCCTGAGAAGGAACCCAGCTGCAGAAAGCTAATCCTGCCCCTACACCCAGAGATCAACTTCAGATTATTAATTGCTTACTCCTTCATTCTTTCCCTTCTGCCATCTTGTCTGGCTTCCCCAAATTTGTATGATCATCCCTTGTCCTTCAGCCTAGCTTCTTTCTTTTCCATTATCTTTGTTTTATCCATTATCTTAAAAAAAAAAAAAAAAAAAAAAAAACCTCCCCACCACAGGGTAAAACAGCTCTACTAAAGGAAAACACTTTGATATATGCTCCTAACTTATGATCAGTTCTGTATATAATTGTAGGTTTTGCTCCTATGGCTAAAGACACAAAAGTAATAGTTACCACAGTTTGTCAGTATCTAAATTGTGTTGGATGCTATTGTTATTGCTAATTATACTACTTTAACTAGAATGCCATATCTGTTTTTTTTTTTTTTTTTATGTATTTGGTACACAGTCTCACTATACAGCTCAGATTCATAGTGATCTTCCTGCTTTCAGCTTCTCCAGCACAGAGATTATAGGCATGTGCCACCACTCCCAGTCCCAGTGGCCAGCTCAGCACACCCAGGGGTGAGGCCAGCATAGTAGGTGGTACCTGAGATTAAATCCTGGTCCCTGCACTTGCCTATCCAGGTGCTTAGTCTGCTGAGTTATCTCACTTGTCTGTCATACCTGTTTTAATCATATCTGTTCTCATTTCTGTAACAATACTGCGAAGTTCTAGGGTAATAAGATCACCACACTCTAGCACCAGAGAACTTGGAACTGAGCCAAACAGATACCAACATCTCATTCTTAATTAATTGGAAAGGTAAGATCTTTCCAAGAATACAAATTAAGAAACTCCTACTCACAGAAGACATCCTTGAAGAATAAACCTTATGTACAATGATATGGCTGTGTACTACAAAAGCTTAAAAAGATCAATACAGAAAACAAAATAAAAATATATGAAACAGGAAATTACAAGATAGAAGCAAAATATAACCTCAGACCTCAAGCCCACCCAGAACAAATCCTGGAGCAAGTTGGAGAGAGAAGAAAATGTTATACATACATCTGACATTTCTAAAACGATAGTAAACAAAGTAAAAAACAAACCTATGAAGGCATAGAGAAAAATCAGATCAGAAAAAATCTCTCAGATGAAAAAAGAAATGTCAACATTCATACAGGAATTGCCCAGCAATTCTAGAGCAGGGATAGATAAAATAAACACATACTGATAGGAAAAGAATGGCAACCATGAATAATCAATATGGGAAAGAGACAGAATACATAAAATGGGTTCATATAGCTATCCAGGAAATTAAAAATTCCATTGAAAACTAGCAAAACTTCACAAATGAAATGGAAGATACATTTTCAGACCTTGAAGACAGGATCTCAATTGGAGATCAAAAAAAGAAGAGCTTTTAAGCTGGGCGTGGTGGCACATGTCTGTAATCCCAGCACTTGGGAGGCTGAGGCAGGAGGATCAATGTGAGTTCGAGACAAGCCTGGGCCACAAAAGTGAGCTCAAGGCCAGCCTAAACTGCATAGAGAGACCCTGCCTCAAAAAGGCCAAAAAAAAAAAAAAAAAAAAAAAAAAAAAAAAAAAAAAAAAAAAAAAAAAAAAAAAAAAAAAAAAAAAAAAAAAAAAAAAAAAACAAGAAAGAAGGAAAGAAAGAAAAGAAGAGCTTTTAAAAATAACAAAAGATAGGGAAATAACAATTCAACAACTACAAGATGATATGAAGAAAAAGAATATAAGAATAATTGTTGTCAATGAAAAAGTGGGAGTCTATATGGATTACATAAAAAGACTATTTGCAGAATAGCAGAACATTTTACAGGTATGGAAAAGAATTTGACATGCAGTTGAATGAGGAATATAGAACTCCAATTAACCATAATCAAAATAAATTTACACTCACGCATATAATAATCAAGATCCCAGAAGTTCAGCACAAGAACATACTATTGAAATCTGTTAGAGAAAAGAAACAGATAAACTATAAAGGAAAACTCATCACAATCACAGCAGACTTCTCAATATAAACCATCAAGTCAAGAAGAGCTGGGAATATTTCAGGTTCTGAAAGAAAACAACTTCCAACCTAGATTGCTGTACCCTGCAAAACTATTTTTCAGAATCAGTGGAGACCAGATGTCTGTGGGAGCCAGCTTTGTGGCTTCTCAGAGACTATGGCTGCTTCCCTCACTCTGCCCTTTGGCATGGTGTATGGTCTGTGTCTAGATATCCCCCTAAAGTCTCATGCAATCCTGGGGTGGGGACTTCTAGAGTTTGAGACTTGACTCATGATCCACTGGGATTACAGGTTTTGGTGATGAGATTATGGGCCTGAGTACTACTGGGATTATAGGTGTGGCCTGAGGTGGATAGGCTGAGGCTGAGAGCCTGATGTAACATAAAAAAGAGACAGAGAGACAGACTCTCGCTGTTGCTCTCAGCTGCCCTGGCTGATCATTTGCCTCTGTTGTGATTGTTGGTGTCCTGCTGCCATGAAGTTACCCTCTGCCCTATGCCTCTCTACTTTGGAGCCAGCCGAGTATGGACTAAAACCTCTAGTAACTGTGAGCTAAGTAAACCTTTCCTTCCTTCATCTTGGGTGTTAGGTATTTGTCCCAGCAATGAGCAAAGAGTAACTAAGACACATGGTGAAGACACAGTGACAGGTGGCTGCTGAGGCTCGAGAGTGAGGGCACCTCACCTGACTCTGCCTTGCTGAGGCAGAGGAGGATCCAGGCCAAGTGGGGCACCGGGGGCCACTTTGCAGCCTTCTTTCTAAGAGGCATCAAAGCCCCACCCTCCTGAGCCATGCTCAGCACCTACCAGTTTGGTAAAAGCTTCTTCCAGAGGCTCAACCAGGAGCAGCCACTGGGCCACTGAAGTCTGTGTCAAGTGCTGGGCCAGTGCCCTCCCTGCCCCCATGGGGTGATCCCTCCCTGTCCCTTGACCTACGCCTTCCCCCTCAGTGTTGAGAAGCAGCTGAAGCTGGAAATTGAACTTATATGGAAGGGAAGGACAAGGCTTCAGTGCCTAAAGCAGTCAAACTACCTTAGTCTTCAGAAAGCATCCTGCCTGGACAATTTTGACCATCAGTCACTAGGCACCTTGGGTCTCCCGATACTAATTTTGCCAGAGTATAAATAACTACCCTACTGTTGTTGGGAGGTCCTTTGTCCATCAGACAGAAGCTTCCACCTGAACCTGGCTCTTGCCTCTTCCTGCTGCCATTTCTTCACAGGGTACATAGAGAGACCATTAAGTCCTCACGGCTCAGGTGTTCGCTGCCTCAATGCCTGAGTCCTGCTTATTCAGTCCATCATCTAAAAGATGATGATGAACTTCAAAAAAAAAAGAAAAGAAAAGAAAAGAAAGAAAAAAGATTTGGAAACTTCATCACTTAGAAAGAAAGGGCACACATGTAAAGGTGCAGTTCAGTTTGGGGGGTGCTAAGCACCCCCCAAAAATAGCCTCATGCCAGATTCAGAGGTCCTCAGAATGCTAAGGCAGGGGGTTGCAGGTTCAAGGCAATCCTGCTAACATAATATAGTGCAGTGGCAGAGCACTACAGGATTCAATCCCTCTTACTGGAAAAGAAAGAGAGAAAAAAAAAAAAAAAGAAGGAAGGGAAGGAGAGGGAGGAAGACAGGGGAGGTGTGTATATGTGTTGGGGGTAGCAGTGACCAAATCCTTATACCTAGACAAATGAAAAGATGTCTGGAGGGCATCTCAGGAATCAGCAATATCCAGAGGTATAAAAGTACAAATTTGTTTCAAAGGCCTTCATGTAGCAGAGTCTTTCGAGAATAGAGTTTTGGAACATATTACATACTCAGGACTGCCAGACCCAGCAAGGCACTCAGGAGCCAGTGCAGTTGCAGTTCAAACAGGATAATGTGTATCTCGTGCTGGCAGCAGACCTTGGCATTATCCACACAACGTTGGATTAGCAGGCATGAAAAATGTCTTGGAGTCTAGGAGGCTTCCACTGAGATTTCAAAAGCAAGCCTGGGAAGCCACACAGCACGTGACAGAGTCAGAGTCAAGTCAGTGCAATCAGCCCTAGACAGAGCAATGCTACAAGAATGAAAGCAGAGCTACTGTGGAAATCCAGGACATGTAGAGATTCCAAGAATGCGGAACATCTGCCAACGGAAGCTGCAAAACCTGCCCAGAAGACCAGGTACAGGCCTGCAGCCAGCAAGCCATAGGGCAGGCTGCCCTGGGCTCTGGGAGCCCACATCCTGCCACAGTGTGCCTCAAAAGCCAGATGTGAAACTAAAGGATTTGGGATTGTTGCCCTGATGGGTTTTTGTCCTGCTTCAGTTGG
Organism: Myocastor coypus; assembly: GCA_004027025.1. Classification (NCBI taxonomy): domain Eukaryota; kingdom Metazoa; phylum Chordata; class Mammalia; order Rodentia; family Myocastoridae; genus Myocastor; species Myocastor coypus. Next base: position 11,739 of record PVJA010001484.1, on the reverse strand, counting down.
ATCCTTCCTTGTTTTACTATTCTTTCCTTTTTGGAATAAAAATGATTACACTAAAAAAAAAAAAAAAAAAAGGTTACCCTATTCCTATTTTACCATAGTGTATTTGAAATATGTTCCTTTTTAAATTATTACTACACAGATTCACAGCTGAGTTTACTTTGAGCCTTAAAAGAGATTGTGAACTTGGGCATTGAACATTGCTCTAGCAGTTAAGAAACCCCCACTGGGGATTTCTGGGGGTGAACTGAGCACTTTTTTTTTCTTTTTTTTTTTCATTTTCATGTATTTGGTATAGGGTGTCATTATACAGCTCAGACTCATAGTGATCCTCCTGTTTTCAGCCTCCTCAGTGCTTGGATTACAGGCATGCAGTACCATGCCTGGACTTGGCCACTGGCTCAGTGCGCCCTAATGGAGGAGCCTGCACCACATATAGGACCAGAGTTCAATCCCTGGTCCCTATGCTTGCCAAAGTGAGCACTTAGTCTACTGAGCCATCTTGCTGGCCCTTCTGAGTGCATTTTGTATCGGGAGACACAGCTGAACCTTTGGGAACCAATGCTAGATCAGAAACCAAGGGAAACCTTCAGCCCACCCAGGGTACTGGGATTTTAAGTTCTAGACTGAGCATTTGAATAATGATTGTTTAAAAATCTTGCCCTGATCATTCTAACATCTCTGTCATCTAACTGCTGGATTCTATTGATTATCCTTTTTAAAATCAGTGTGGGATCTTGCTTATTCCCTCTATGAGGGCTGATGTTCTGTTGTTTTGCTTTATTTTAATGACAATGAAGTTTTACTACAGGTGGGAAAAGAAACAGGCTCTGAAGAGTGAGCTTAAGCCAAGTAGAAGTAGGAAAAGAAGTATACTCTGCAGCATGGGGGTGGCCTCCCACATGCCCGAGGCCTGGATTTTCATTGAAACCTGAACAGTTGTGGTACCATGAGCCTCTTGATCTAATTTTTTACCTTGTGTTTTAACACACTTCCCCTGATATCATTCTGATGGGGAAGGAAAGGAAGAGGGCACTGCCTTGCTAGTGCCAGCAGGAAGTGGAAGTCGTCCATGTTCTCTACCCAAAAAATGTTGCTGTCCAAGTATAAGGTCAGTCTCTACTGACACCTTTGGCTACTAGGATACCTGTTTGTAACTAGGCTTTTCTGACAGCCACCAGTAGGGAAGCATGGAGCTTGATTATATTAGCCTAGGGAGCATGAATTATTTCCACTCGGTTTTGATGGTGTGGGACATTGCCTTAGTCCATTTTCTACTGCTATCCAAAATTCATTTGGATCATCATTTTGAGGCCTAAAAAGTTTAAGAACATGGCACTGACATCTGTTTAGCCTTGGCACTTCAGCTTGGTCTCTTTCCCCTTTTTTAAAAGCTACTAATGCCATCCTGGGGGCCTTGTTACATGACCTCACCTAACTCTCATTACTTCCTAAAGGCCTCAGCTTCAAATACCATTAACATACAACTTTTTGACTTAAGCTTCTAACACAGGAAGTTTTGGGGGACATATTCAAGCCACAGCAATTAATCCTTTTTTAGTTTTTACAATAATTAATACATTACATATTTCTGTGTTCAATATAGTTGTTCAGAATAGAAGATACAGACATGATATCTTGTCTAAACATCATTAATACAGATCTTTCTTTTCATTGCACAAAGAGAAAGTACTGTATATATAGTACAATAGTCCATAACAGTAGTGGATTATCAGTTCATCTGGCATTATTGGAAGCTGTTGACTTGAGCCTTTTACAACTCAGCCTATTAATATGGCTTTACTGCTGGATGGTTAAGACCAAGATAAAGCAAGACCTGTACTACAAAAAAAATGTAACTTTTGTATCTGACAAGGTCAGTCAGGTCCCCTCAGGATTTACCCTGAAACCATGTACTGAGGTTTACAGAACTTTTGTCAGTGTCAGACATCCAGAAGAATATGAGATAAGGAAAAAAGGCCATAGAAGTGTACTGTGGCAATTTTGTAAACAGTTAAGTTCCTAAATCTCTGTGTAACAATGTGTAATTGTTTTTTCACATTCTATAGGGATTTAAAGTTTAGAAAATCAACAATTAATGGAAAATTTACCTATTTCATGTTATTTCTAAGGCATTTGACATTCAGAAAGATAGCGATGTTAAGCTCAAGTGCCTATGTTATAGGGAATAATATCATTAAGCTTCTCTTCTGGAAGGTTAACAACTTAAGTTGGCAGACCAAATAATTAGAGAACAAGAAGGGATAGAAGAATAGCCAGGATTTTGGCTCTAGTCCTTCAAGGTCAGTGAAGACACAAGACATAAAAGAACCTGTACTGTAACAGCCTGTAACTCAGTGGAGTTCCAAATTTCCTGTTCAAGGAGGTAATAGGGATGCAGAAGAAAGTGATCAATGATGTACAGTGTGCCTAAGGAGAGAAAATATTCTCTCAGGCTTCCGTACAGATCAAATTGGTCAAGCAATAGCAGCAGTTTTTCAGATCAGAGGGTTTTTTTCTGTAATATTTGACCAAGATAGAGTGACATCATTTAAAAGTTTACTGTCAAGCGAGGCTGCCCTCCTTCTGGCCCTTGACCTAGAGAAAGCAGATTTTGTTTTATTTTTACTTTCTGCTCTGTACCTATTGGCATCTCCGGTAGGTCAGCTCTTTATTACAAGTCTGGAATATTGTGAGGCAAAAAGAAAACTCAAGGAATGCACCACTGTTTCTAGATCTTGACACCTTGGCCAGTCTGTCTTTGCTGTAATTCTGATCTGGACTGCCCCTCAAATCCTGTATGTTAAAGCCTTAGTCCCCAGCTTGTAGCATTTTGAGGAGGTGGTAGAGCCTTCAAGAGTGTATCCAAGTGAGAATAAGTTAGATCACTGGGGGTGGGCCCTTGGAGGGAATCTTCAGACAACCCCACACTCTCCATCCCAGTCTCTGCTTCCCTGCACCCATGCAGCGAGAAACTTCTGCCACATGCTTCCACTGTGATGTGAACCCTTGCCACAGACATAAAAGCAATGGATACACCATAGCCATGAACTAGATAAGCTCCAAAACTGTGAGCCAAAATAGACCTTTCTTCCTTATAAGTTGATTATGTCAGAGATTCTGTTATAGTAACAAAAAGCTAATTGACAGTCATATGTTCACCTTTAGAATCTTCTAATAGTTGTTTAAATTGTCCATGGTTTCTTGTCTTTTATTATAGAAGCACATCCACTCTCTCTTACTTGGAAGTAGTGCAGTTGAAGCAGAGATGCTGTCACTGTGATAGTCACTCCCTTCACTCCATTTAACAGTGAACACCCCCTATGGTTATTCCTGCTTCCATTATCTTAAGAGAAAAAAAAAAAAAAAAAAAAAAAAAAGCCTAGGATCACCAAACCCTAGATGTAAATGGGAGATTCAGTGGGAGGCACCTCCAACAGAGTTGTCTGGCCTTTATATCCTAAAAGCCTGAGTTATTTGCCTTCCTTCCCCTTTTCCCTATTGCTGCCGTTCCTTTTCCCATGATCCTCAATAAATAACCTACTTACTGCTGTTACCATTGATGTCTAGTTGTCCCCCCAAAGCCTCATGCAGTCATGGGGCGGGGATTGATAGATTGAGACTTGACTCATAAGTCACTGGGATTATGTATTGATGAGATTATTGGTATGAGTACTGCTGGGAATTATAGGTGTGGCCTGAGGCAGATAGGCTAAGGCAGAGAGCCTGACATAATCTAAAGAGAGATAGACAGACCAGCGCTGTCACGCAGCTGCACTGTTTAGTTGGCTGCCTGTCGTGTTTGTTGCTGTTCCGCTGCCATGAACTGGATGCTCTCTGCCCTGTTCCACTCAGTCTTGGGCCAGCCGAATATGGACTGAAACCTCCACAAACTGTGAGCTAAATAAACTTTTTCTTCCTTCATTTTGAGTGTCAGGTATTTGTCCCAGCAACAAGAGAAAAGTAACTAAGACAACTGGTTACTACAGGTGTATGGTTGGTAATTCTTTCTTGTACACAAGAACTGAGACTATTATTGGTCTATTTAATGGTAGCAGAAGCATAAATACCTATTCACTTCTAATATGGTTTAATATTTCTACTTGGGATAAGAAGGTAGGCAGGCGGATGACAGGGGATAGATAGATGTGGCTAAGAACTCGACCCAGGGCCTCATGCGCACTAGGGCAATGCGCCACCCCTAAGCTGTACCACCACACCTTAGACCATGAGGTCATATTTATAACAAGATTTTTAAAAATTACAAATGGCTTCTTCATGAGCAATAAGTCTAGTTCTTATTCAAGAATATAAAGGTTCTCTTTTTTATTTCTACTTTTATTTTATTTTTGTCTTTTTGAGACAGGGTCTCACTATGCAGTTCAGGCTGGCCTTGAGCTCACTTTTGTAGCCCAGGATGGTCTCAAACTCACATCAATCCTCCTGCCTCAGCCTTCCAAGTGCTGGGATTACAAGCGTACGCCACCATGCCCGACTTTTTATTTTTATTTTTTGAAGGTTCTCTTCAGTTTCATTTGACTATCATTTTATTGGATAATACAGATGGTAAAGAAAGTTGTAGTGAGTAGTTTTATTTATTTGTGTAAGGATTATAAACATCACTAGGTAAACAGATGATGTAAGGCAGAGACCACTCAGCAGGCTTGTGTGAAGGCAAGAGGGCATAAGATTTAATAACAGACAGAGAGCTGAAAGACTGTGGGGTCAAAGAAAAGCTGGCTTTTCATGGGGCTTGAAGGAAGACAAGGGACATTAGGTGAGAAGGTCTGAGCAAACATCAGTGGTCAAAGTTCTCTGACTGCCTGGGGCCTCAGTGTTCAAAGTCCCCAAAGCATCCTATGTAAATGCATGGATGTTATTAAGTGTCCCGGTGCTTGAAAGATTCCATGCTCCACCTGCTCTCTTGCTTTATGACACCTTGTGCTTACCGAAGGCAACAGCATCTGTGCTGAGCTGGGATTTTGTGAGCGCAATGTGACTGCTGACATACAGGTTTGGTGTTAAGAAAACCACGCTGGAGTCAAACCTGACAATAAGCAGCTGGCTTAAACCTGAGTTTTTCTTCCTGTTAACTTAATTAAGGCAAACTTCTAACTAATACTTGTGTAAAAATAGTTCATTCATCTGGTTTACAAATATAGCAACTAGCTTGGAAAAGGCAAAGATAGAGTTGAATAAGCAACCATACTAATGGCAATTCTTTGAGCCAAGAGTACATTTCCTCAGGTAACCTGGAGTGTGGCCCCTCTCTCCTAAAAAAAAGGCAGCTTCCTGAGTCCTGAGGAATTTAAAATATAATGAAATTCATTAAGTAACATGAAATGCATCCCGTACCCTCTTACAGAGAGGTGCAGCCACCTCTAAGTTCCTGAGTTCTGAGGAAATTAGAACCTCAGACCCAAGTTTACTATAAACACTGTGTGAAAGAACTGAGTTAGCGAGTCTGAGTTCCAACAGCTAACTTTCTTTTTCAACTTGCCTTGCAGAACTACCCCGGTAATGCCCACTAAATGATTAAGCAGTTCCTGTGCCCTGCTTACTCTAGATGGAGAACCCTCTGTGGGCAACCACTCAAGACTCCTCCTGGATATGCAAGGGCTGTTCTTCCTCTAGTTATTTCCAACAAAAAGTCTCCTAACATGCTCCTCTGGTCCTAGACTTCATTATCCAACATTTACAGGATCATGAGCCTAGTACATATGGCAGAGTGTGTATGTGTGTGTGTGTGTGTGTGTGTGTGTGAGTGTGAATTAACCTGAGGGCTTTGCTCTGCTAAGCATATGCTTACCTGAGAATATACAATATATGTATCTCCGGCCCCTTGTGCCTCTTTTTTTATGTATTTGTTTATTACAGGGTCTCACTATGCAGCTCAGACACCTAGTGATCCTCCTGTTTTCAGCCTCCCCAGGGCTGGGATTATAGGCGTGCACCATCACGCCCAGACTCAGTGCCTGTTGAGCTTGCATGGGGGTGGGCTGGTACAGCATGTGGTGCTAGCATTTGAACCCTGGTCCCTGAGCTGCCTAAATAGCCACCTAGTCTGCTGAGCTATCTTGCCAGTCCAATCTCTTTCTTTTATAGGAGACCAGAATTCATCACTCATCTTGGTATAAGGATTATATTGAGTGACTGCAGCAGTAGGAGAAGTTACAAGTAAAAATGATTATTCTGTAAAGGGTAATTACATCTATTTGGGAAATCTCCATTTGTAAAAGTGTTTGCACCAGAAAAGTGAGATTAATATAGGAGAAATATAATTCTTAACAGACTATATGCCAGATACTCTGAGTTTGTGTGCCTTGAAATCAAAGAATAAATTCTAAGGAACAACAGAGTTTTAGAGTAGGAAATATTCATTGAGAGATAGCTCTTGTGCAACCAGAAGTGATTGCCACTGAGGCCCTTTGTTAGGGGTAATTTATACAGCAAAGTCACAATGTGGGTACAACATGGGTCAAGCTATAGTTAACTTCTAGGATTACAAGTATAGCTGCTTAGCTAATATTGATCCAAGAGGTAAAAGAGTACTGTAGCAAGGATACATGGAAAGAACAAAGGCATGTTTGAGAAGGGACAGGTCTAGATACTGGTCACCCATTTGGGTGACTGATGTCTACCCGGACTTTACTGGGCCCAGTGATTCCAGTAATAGTACCATCTCAAGATATTGTTATCTCTCAGGAAGTCAGGTAGGCCTGGTCATTGTATCTTTATCTTGAGATCTGACCTTTTTTTTTTTTTTTTTTTTTTTCTAAGTCTTAAGTTTTATTTAAATAACCTTCAGTGAGGACAGAACAGACCAATTACTACCACTTTTTCATAATACCAATGAGCCAAGCCCAGAAGGGCAAGCACACCTGCAGCCAGCCGCCAGCCAGTGTGATGGGTGGGATCTCAAGGGAGGCAGCCCCGGCCCTGGCCCACTCCTGGAAGAGTATCCACGGTGGAGCAAGGGTTCTTGATGGAATCAAGCATGCAGCTTCAGAGGCTGCTGTCAGGGCACCGATCCACACCATAGTTGGCTCCCACACAAAAGCTTCAAAGTTGTCAGTAATGTCCTCATTGTTGATGTCCACACCATATCACATGCTGCTCTAGGGATGCCGAGCCCATAGTTTGTTCACAATATTTGTGACATTAAAGCCAGCATTGTCACATAGCTGGTGTGGAATAAACTCCAAGGCCTTAGCATATGCTCCAATCAGTAGCTGCTGTTTTCCTGGGATAGTCCTTGAGTAATCCCAAAGGTACGTAAAAAGCTCCATATTGATGGCTCCACCACCAGCCACCACTGAATCATTCTGTGTTTGTTTGTGTTCTTTCTCAGTCCCAGGGATCAAACTCAGGACCTTGCACTTGGCAGGCAGGTACTTATGTCACTGAACTATCTCCTTGGCCCACACACTGAATCCTCTTGATGACTCTCTTGATGACCCTCTTGACAATCACAATGGTGTCATGCAGAGAATGCTCTTTCTCCTCCATGAACTGCTCAGCTCCACTGTAATAGATGAAAGTGCAAGTCTTGGCCTTGGGGCAGCCACTGGAGAAATTGTACCTTTCACCTCCAATCTGGGTCTCTTCAAACAGCTGACATCTGCTGATAGAGCATTCATGCTGGTCTGGATTGAGCCTCTGTAGGCCATCATTGTCCTCTTCAAATCCTCCTCAGGCACATGGCCAGTGCAGAACATGTCCCTAAGAGGTCTTGCCTTTGATGAATGAAAACCTTCACCCAGTTTTCATATATTGTCATCTTTTGGCACTGACTCTCTCAAGGCCCTGCCCCTGTATGCATGACTATTAATTTGTATTTAACTTATATGTCTTGAGAATCTTTGTCTACTGACCCTATGAAGGCCCCAGTCCTGTATCAGAGCCACAAATGGGATGTGCTCAATTTCTATCTACTCATACTCTTGGCATTTTTTTGCTAGTGGGGTTTTTGTGCCTGCAACAAAAACCCAAGAATAACAAGTTACAAGAGGAAAGGTTTATTTTGGCTCATGGTTTCAGAAGATTCAACCCACAGTTGCTGACTGCATTGCTTGGGTCTTGGTGAGGCAGAAACATCACGAAGGGAGTATGTGGTGGAGGAAAACTGCTTACCTTATTGCCAGGGGTGTGGGCATGAGGGGCTGGGGATAAGATACAGTCCCCTAGAGCATGTCCCCTTCAACTAGGTCCCACCTTTTGGGTTTCTTCTTCCGGTGACCATCAAACTATCCATCCATCAATGCATGAACCCACTGATGACATCAGAACCCTTGTAAGCAAATCACTTTTCAAAAGCCCCACCTCTGACACATGAAGTTTTCAGGAAATTCCAGACCCAAACTGTAGCAGCCTGTATCTGATGATTGGCCACTTGCATATGAGGACCTGGTAGCCTGATTACACTGACAGGTGAAGGCTAAGCCAAATTCCCCAGATGTAAAACAAGAAAATAGAAGCATTAGCTGTCCCCAGGAGTGAGAGGTGCCCACTGATCTCCTCAAACCAAACATATTGAAGCACAATACAAAAACACTAATTCTTGCAAATATCTTTCTCTTGATGTGAATTTGGAAATAAAGAGACAGGGAAAGCACTGAATCTGTCTATGTAGTAGACCTTTCCCATATACACTGCTCTTTGTCTAATCACTACCTTGCTCTGGCCCTGCCACTGACTTTCTTTTTTTGTTTCACTTAATGATGATGCTCAAGTCTTAATTCAAATAAATCACCGAAATTTACTCATTTATCTGGTAGCCTCCTGATGTACAGATTATTAAACTTTTTCTTGTGTTTCTGTTACTAACCTATTTTTATTACAGGGATTTATTTATTTATTTATTTATTTATTTATTTATTTATTTATTATTTGCAACACTGGGAATTGAACTCAGGACCATGTGCTTGCCAGGCAGGCACTTATTCTACTGAGCTATCTCCCTGGTTATTACAGGGATTTTGCATAATTTAAAACTCAGGAAGAGTAGAGAGAACACTACTTTTCCTTCCTGTAGTTCCAATTAAGATCTCCACTGGCTCTGGAATCTACACATGAGATACTAGGAAAACTGATAGAATTTGGCTAGCGATAAGAATTCTTATCAAAGTCAGCAGTTCTGGATCTCTGCCTACAGGGCTCTATCAAAGGAGGAAGGCCAATTTTGTCCCTATCCTATCCTATACTGGAAGAAAATGACAAAGAAGTTGTGGAAAATACCATATTTGTGACCCAGTGGAAAATTATTAGACCCCAGTCCCCTGGTGGGACCATAAAAGCTAGTCTCATTCTTCTGCTAATAGGCCTGTGTAATTTTCTCCAAGATAGCTGCATCTATTTTAGCTCTTCTCAAACTAAGTTCTCCTCCATGTTCTTTCTTTTTTCTAGATAAAAGCTTTTGCTTGTAAATTCACACTGATGCCACAGTTTTCATCTCCATTACCACTGAAGCAAGTCCAGCCTGTATCACCTGTACCCTGCTCATTGCCAGTTCCAGGCAGGGACATCTAAATCTTTCTTCCAGATGTACATGGGAGTTGCTACAGTCTCAGGAGGACTACAGCACATCTGGGTACCTTCTTTGGGACATCTTTTGTGTCTGGAGCTAAAACTCAAAGACATTATTTTTAAGTCACAAAAGGCTTTTTTTTTTGGAGGGGGTGTTGGTTGAGTTACTTAATACCAATACCTCTCCTTTAAAAGTTTGATTTAAATTTTTGTTTAAGTGAGATTTATAATGATTGATTGAGGGGTGTGTGTGTGTGTGTGTGTGTGTGTGTGTGTGTGTGTGTGTGTGTACTGGGAAGTGAATACAAAGCCTTCTTGCTGAGTTCCAGCCCTCTTCTAATTTTTCATTTTAAGACAGGTTCTCACTGTATCTTAGTTGCCCAACACAAACTTAAAGATGCAATTCTGCTCTCTCACCCACCCAGGGCACCGTCTAGAATTACAGGCTTGTGCCAACATATTCAGCTCTAAGAATCTTATCTGTCGTGGTATAATGTTATCTATAAGTAATAATTCCAGTCATTGTTTTAAAATATTGTGTGTTGAAGGAATGGGTGAATTTCTTGTCAATCTGATTAGAATGAACTCTGATCAAATCTTTCATTGTGGCCATTTGAAATATTGTGTAATACAGAGATCGGGAATTTTTATACTGATACTTTTCTAAAAGCTTTTCATAAGTAGGTATAATCTGAAAGTCTTTTGTCTTCAAGGAGATTCATGCAAATAACCCAGTCTAGAACAAGTATGTGGGAGATTCAGCACCATTCTTTTGGACACTGGTAAGAGCTTCCAGAACTCTAAGAAACCAATGGGTCCTAAAACTGCTAAGGTCAAGCAGAACAATGGCTAATTCCATGAGACTAGATGAATCACCTTGAAAAGAAAGATTACAATTTTTATTATTGTTTGAAACATTGTTGATTCTTTGATGTCTCATTTTCCTAGATTTAAACTAACTTTTCTCTTTTGCTTAAGATAACCACAGCTCACAGTCTTCTAAATTATACCTTTGTTAACAGAGGTAAAACATTTATCTTTTTTTTCCTTATCCAATCCCACTTTTACAACAATATTTATGTACATTCAATGGACTCTGTTCCTTTGAAGAAGACACATTGAAAATATTGTTTCTGCTACCAAGGGCTGGGGGTGGTGCATGTAAGAATGAGGAATGTGGTCAGATGCAACCTACAAATTTCAAGAAGCTAATTCTGGTTTGTGGAATCAGTATAAACTTATTTGACCTGGCTTGAATGCACTGCTACACTTATAGGTGAGTAAGTAGCAACCCCAGGGGTGAGGCCAGCACAGCAGGTCCAGGGGATCAAACTCCCAGTCCGTGCACCTGCTTGCAGGTGCTTTAATCTGCTGAGCTATTTTAGTCCTCCCCACCCCCCACCACCATTGGTAGGTTTTTTTTATTTTTAAAATTTTAGTAATTTTGATGAGAAAGAAATAATAATGAGATAGTTTCAAAACAGGTTAGTAGAACAGCCACAATAATCCAATTTGCTAAAAAGTGATTTATATTTAAATACATTTTAAAACAAGTATATACACATGCTTTGTTTCAACTAATCATAGATTTAATGGTGAGTAAGAGATTTGTAAGATGCCAGGCTTAAAAATCTTTCTTTTTCACTATGTTGCCAGTAGTATTAAGTAGCCTCTCTTTCGTCAAATGTTCTCTCTAATGTGTTCTTTTTTTTTTTTTTTTTTTTTTCTTTACAATCACTAGTGACATTTTAGTAACCATCAGAATTGTAATCTTTTTTTTTTCCAATTCTTTTATTGTTTAAATTTAACAATGGTTATATTACATATTTTCATCATCGGATCAGTTTAGATTAATACATATAGGTATATAAGATTGATCAAACAACTAAACACTAACCTTTCTAAATCCACATTACTTTTTTTTTTTTTCTTTTCCCCCTTTTTTTCTTTGAAAGTTGACATATTGCATATTGTCCTCACAATCATTCTATAGAGTGCAGTGTGTGGGCATGACCCATCTCCCTATTAATGTTGCATAGAAAAAAGAAAGAAAGAAAGAAAAAAAAACAGGAAAGAATATACTTCCCTTTGGACTAAGAGGAAGCAGATACATATACAATCAAAGGTTTTGCAATGGCAGTGTGCCACCAGTGAAGCTTGTGACGTTGGAGGCTATTGAATCTAAGCCTCCTAAAGCTCATCTCACCAATCTAGCTC